>JAQZBX010007267.1:0-51025 GCA_029593785.1 Cabassous unicinctus | reverse complement strand
ATCATCTAACTTTTTACCCCTATGTCACTGATATTTAGCACATATCTACTAATTTAATTACTTAAAAAATCTTTGTGGGGGGAGGGAAGGAGGGAGGGAGGGAGGGAGGGAGGAAAGAAAGAAAATTATGTGAAATTACTTCTTGAACAATTCCAACAAATGTCTCACAGAAACCTCAAACTCGATATTTTCCTCTCTGAACGCCATTCCCCACACACCACCATCACACACCTCTCTCTTTCCCTCTCTGTCTCACATATACACACCACCACCACCATTTCCACCACCATAAGCAAAATTACCACATTCTACTTCCTCCAATATTCTCTGCCTCATTAAATACAAGCCAGTTCACACAGTGTTCCAAGCCATAAATCTGGAATCATCCATTTACCTCCTCCCTCTCCCCACACCAGCAAATTGGTGATCAGCTGCTAACAATTCATTTCTCCCCTGTAATCCCTCTATCCCCTCTGCTTCTGCCAGAAGTCTGGCTCTCATGACCTTTCTCCTTGATTCAGCACGGTTACCATTATTTTCTCTACCCATGCTCAATAAATCTCCCAGGCCTGCCAAAGTCATCATTTTATATTCAAATCTGATCCTGTTACTCCCCTTTTTAAAAGTATTTCTGTGGCCCTAAACTGCCTAGAAAATAAAGCACAAAATTTCCAGCACACCTGCAAGTGTTGCCCTGCCCTGGACCATGCCTGATACAATGGCCTCACCTCTTATCACCTTGTTGTAAAAGGTTCACCCAGACATAACTGTTCTGCAGTCCCACAAACTCTTTTTATTTTTCCTACCCCTATTCCTTTCCCTGGATTCCACTTTCCCTCAAATATCCTTTCCTTTACTGCCCCTGCCTGTCCAGCACCCCATCTCACCCTCTCCATTCATTGTGTCTGTGGTAGACTGAATATTGGCCCCTAAGATGTCCACATTCTAATCTCCAGAACTTGTGACTTTGTTTCCTTGCATAGCAAAAGGGATTTTGCAGATAAGATTACGTTTACGTTCCTGAGATTGGAAGATGATCCTGAGTTATCTTGGTGTGCCCAATACCATCATAAGGGTTCTTACAAGAAGGAGAGAGGATTGTGACAGTGAAACCAGCTAGAGTTTGGTGCAATGGGCTTTGAAGATGGAGGGAGGTGCAGGGAACTTCAAGAAGCTGGAAAATGCAAGAAAAAAAGCCTCCAGAAGGATGTGGCTCTGTTGACACATTGATTTTTGCCCAAAGTGACCTTGTTAGGGCTTCTGACAAACCAAACTATAAGATAATAAATATTTATTGTGTTAATCCACTAAGTTTATAGCAATTTGCTACAGCAGGAATAGGAAATTAATTCAGAGCCCTCTCTCATGTTGAGAGGGACAATTGTCCTGATGCTACATATGCACCCATAGTTTTAATTTCAGGGAGTCGCTCCTGCAATACAGACCCCAGTACATGTAGTGTGACCTCTAGCTCTCATCACAATAGCTTTCCTTTACTAAACTGGAAATTCCTTGAGGACTGGAGACAGTATTTTGTTTATCTTTAGTTGTTCACTAAATTTGGAAGCCTTTCCAAATTATAGATATGAAAATCATTTTCAAGGTGTGTAGGCCAACCCTTGATTTTGTGTTAAGGAAACCAAAGCATGGAGAGAGTAAATGTCTTTTCTCAGGTGGCACAGCAAACTATTGGCCAACCTAAGAATACTGCCATTACTCATTATATTAACAAATGGTATTTTTATAGAGCAGCAAGAGTCACAAAACAGTTTCATATATATTTATGAATTCAGCTATAACGAGGAGTGCAAGAGCTCAGCTTTGGGCATCATATCACAGAAATCTTCTCCTGATCCCAGGTCTAATCACATTCTCCTTATCCATGTACCCATGGTTCTGCATATCATTTCATCATTGCAGCTACCAAACTTCATTAAATAGGTCTGACCATGTCTCTTTCTCCTATACTGATCTGTACGAGTATTGAAAAAAGGAACTTCATTCCTTTTAATATCCTCAATTTCATAGTAGATGCTAAATAAATGTTGGTTGATATGAATTAGCTTTCATTTCCAGAAATACTACTAGAATGTGGGCATCATAATCACTCATTGTTTCCCTCACCCTCCTATGTGGAGAAATGAAAATACTGCATACACATATTGAGCCCATGAGCATTGAAAATGCCCTCTTGATCATGTCATCAAATTTCACTTGGAATTCTATTTCTTATGCTGTTTGTAAATAATGTCAAAATATGATAGGTAATACAGTGTAGTGATTAAAATTGTATTGGTTAGGGAAGCAGATGTGGCTCAAGCATTTGGGACCTGCCTATCACATGGGAGGTCCTAGGTCTGATTCCCAGTGCCTCCTAGAGAAGATGAGCAAGATATCAAGCTGGCACAACAGACTGGTGTGATGGGCCAGTGGTGAGCTGACACAACAAGATGATGCAACAAGGAGGCACAAAGAGGAAACACAACAAGAACCACAACAAAAGCATGGAGTGATGGTGGCTCAAGTGATTGAGCACCTCTCTCCCACTTGGGAGGTATGGTGTTTCCTTCCCAGTGCCTCCTAAAGAAAAGATGAGTGGACACAGAGAATGCACAATGAATGGACACGGAGAGCAGACAGTGAGCACAAACAATGAGAAGGGGGGGAGAAATAAATAAATTAAATTAATCTTTTAAAAAATCATATTGATTAAAGTCATTATTTTGAAAAAAACAAAACAAAAACAAAACCAGAGTTTGCCCACTGAAAACATCATAGTCTCATGCCTTAACTTTGATTTCAACCTTCAAATCATTCAGATAGGCATTGCAAAAAGAACCCCGTCACATCTAATTGTCAACTGCCAAGTCAACCATCTTTACTTTCCTAAAGAAAATGTGGACTCTTGGCAGCATTTAATCACTGCAAACCACAGCTTTCTCCATGGCTGGATTCCTGCTGCAAATTTCAGCATATTTGACCCACGATGTGTCAGTATATTTAAAAGTTCATGCTGAACATTTTGCTTGGTTGGAAAAGATGAAGGGCCCTGAAAGATGCAGTGCTTCTTTCAGCATCTTTTCAGGTAAACATTGGCATTAGTGCCCCTCCAATGTGCACCCTGCTGGCAAAAGATCATCTTGACCCTTTCTGTTCACATCACTGGAAACAGTTAAAGTTGAGCCATGTAACATCTCTGAATGGCCCTTTCTCTACGTTGCAATACTTTTTTATGTTATCCCAAGCTGCCCATACAAAACAAACAGAAAGTGATTTGTTTTACTTCTGCAAAGGGAAATCTCTTCTTCCTCAAACAATAGACCTTTTGAGGTAGATTTTGTCCAAATCTCTGTAATAGAAATATAAGATGACCTTTGACAGAACTGACAGAACAGAATTTGGTGTATCAGCTGGTTATTTTGTCATCTTCTTGCCAAATCATTGGTTCAACTGGTGTTTTCACTGAATTAACTAGATTGAGTGGTGTTTTTCTCTATGTCAAAGCCACAAAGAAGCATAAATTCAAGATGAATGCCTCACTTCCAAGCCACCATTACATAAAATTCCTGGAATGGACTTTCCCTATCAATTCCACCTAATGAAATTCTTCATGTTTTGTTGCCAGTTCTTCCAAGGTGCTTTCCCCAACTACCCAAGTTACAATTTTTTACTTCCTTCTGCTTCTTCAGTCCATTTGTTATGCCTCTGACATAGCCTTTATCTCATGCCATGCTGTATTGTAAAAGTTGCCTGTGTTTTCCTCTCCTCAGCTGTAGAAAACATGGCTTATTTCTTTTCATAATAGATACCCAATAATTATTTATTACACTGAATGCCACAATGATAAATAGTAATAATAAGGATCAAAAGAGTCATTTTGCTTACCTCTGAAAAGCAAATTTCCCTGGGCTGTTCTCAAAAGTTTTTAATCCCCTCCCCTCCTCTGCTTGGTTCATGCATCTTGCTCAGCAAAATGTAGGCACTCAGCCTCCATCTGTCCAGCCTCAATGAATAAGGAGAGCTGGAAACTCCACCAGGACTGATGTTCACCAGCTGTGAGGGATGGCTACCTGAGGAGACAGCGATCAGGAGCTTCGACTTTGGGGCAAGTCATTGGATGAAATGTGGATGCAGATGCCATGTTTTCAGGACAAGGATCACCTAAGTTTCTGGGGATTGCTAAGTAGAAAAAAAAGAAGCAGGCAGGACAGCTGTGACTAACTGAGGCAAGGGAAACTGGACATAAATAACTTCCAGCCAATTGTAAATGATGAGGATATTTTGCAAAATACCCTTATGCCTTTTCTCCATTTTAAACCCAACATCCTTCTTTCTAGTCCTTTGTCTTAGTTTGGTAGGTCTTTCCTACCAAAATATCACAAACTGGTTGACTTATAGCTACAGAAATCTATTGTCTCAGAGTTCTGGATGCTAGAAATCCTAAAGCAAGGTGTTGGCAGGGCCATTCCTTTTCTGAAGACTGTAGGAAAAGTCTATTCCATTAATTTCTCTTGGCTTCAGATGGTGACTGTGCCTCAGTTGTCACATGGCTTTCTTCCTTTTGTCTTTTTGTGTCCAAATGTCCTCACTTTATAAGGATACCAGTCATAGTGAATTAGGGCTCACCCTACACCAGTATGATCTCATTTTAACTTGCCCAATTTCGACTGTAATGACCCTATTTTCAAATATGGTCACATTCTGAGGTATTGGTGATTAAGACTTCAGCCTATATTTTGGGGAAAATAATTCAATCCTAAAACCCATAAATTTGCTAGGGAAGGCTAGTTCTATCTCTGTACTCTACAGTAGTTTTAGCTCATGTAGCATAGTCTCCACTAAGAAACCCCATGACTTCCATCCTTGAACTTAGGAAAGGCTACAAATCAGGCAAAAAGGATTTTTTTCCCCAGAGAACTGATTGTAAAACATTTGCCAGCACACAGCTGTATTCTTTTTCATTGTATATAGCATTTCATCATATTAGTCATGAATCTTCTATTCCTGAAAAATTAGATTACATTCAAATTGTATTACTACAACAATGCTTCAATACCATCTGAGTGCATTTCTTCTTCTGCACATAGAGTATTTCTCTGGGGTAGATTGACAAGAAGTAGGAATCCCACTTCTAGGTAATCTACCCTATGCACATTTTGAATTTTAGTAGATAAGAGCACTATGCTTTAATCAATGAAACTTGTATTACAACAATTATCAATTGCTTACTAAATATCTCTACCAGGATAAGCCTATAACTAATTAAAATCCAACATTTTTAATACCAACTATCATTCCTTCTGTTTCTCCTCTTCCTGCCATTTCTGTACTCTATGCCTCTGTTCTGGAACCAATATCAACCCAGCCATTCAAGTAAGAAGCCTGGACATCAACTTATCTTCTCTCTATTGCTTTAATCCCATCTCCAATGATCATATCCTATGAATTCTATGAGACCAGTGAACCCTCATTCATTCCTTTCTGTCCATGAACTCTGGTACTGGTACTCATATATTTCAGTCTCTGATGATTGCTCATCTGAAATTGCATAATAATTAATCTTTTCTTCCAGTCTTTTCTCTATTTCCTCAATAGAACCATCTTTTTATAACACAGAAGCAATCATGTAATTCTTGTATTTTCAACAAACCTCTAGTAGTTCCCTTTTGCCTATTGTATTAAGTTCAAACTGCCTGGCAGGATATAAATAAGTCTGCCTCATTCTACCCCATATCTATGTAGCTGGCCTATACCCAACAACTAAGTTGTCCACTTTTATGTCTCCATGCATTTACATTTCTCTTTTCTTTTGGGTTCCCAGAGGGCTTTTGCAAACCTCTATTTATTTAATAGAAAGTTAGAAATATGTAAGATATACTCATAAGGAGAGCTCAAGGCCTGAATGAGATAGAAACAGCGGGGGTTGTGAGAAGGGATTGGCTTCAAGCAATATTGCAGGAATAAAAATGCTTAGAATTTGATAACTAATTAAGTTATTTGTGGAGATGAAAAAGGGATAAGGCATTTAAGATAACAACAAGATTTTTCACTTAGTGGGTGGATAGTGTTGCCAAATGGAACAAAGAAATCCAAGTGGAGACCTAATTATTCTTATAGTTATTATTCTCTTTGCTGTCTTCCTTGACATACTATAGTTGTGAATTTCAAAGATGCTAGGAAATTCCTGCTCCACTAATAAGTAAAGATATAAGAGAAGGAATGATATCACTATATGCTTCATCTGCCTCTGCTACATAGCTTCTTTTAGTTTAAATCACACAGCCCTTGCATTCTGGCTTTTAGAACTGGTGCAACATCTATCTGTTCAGTCAATCATCGAGCAGATGGAAGTGGGAGGATAAGGAAGTATATGACCACAATCTTGGATAATAAATATTTAAATGTGTATTTGTTCTTTGTAATGGATTTAGACCTGGAGTGATGAACACACTTAAAAAATCAATAAGAACAAAAATAATGAGATGCTTTCAAAATAACTGTGGATTATGTGTGCATTTGAATTAATTGTAAATGCAACAATTGAGGGGCATTAAATCTCAATGGCTCTCACATGAGTCCGCTTTCCTAGAAAAATGTAAAACTCTCCTTGATCTGTGAGATGGTATAGTGGGGGCCTGAACCTCTGTGTTTCCCCGATGAACTGGAATATAAATATCAAAATGTAAGCTAGGAGGACTCTTAGAGAATGCTCTGTCCCAGTCCCTCATGTTGCAGGTGAGGAAATTGAAATCCAGAGAGAGGGATGGCAAGCCACCCTATTAATGGGAGAACCCAGCCTGACCGCCAGATCCAGGTCCCCTCTCCTGCTCAAAGGGGAGCTGAAAAGAAAATAAAAGCACTTGGAGATAACATTTCAAAGGAACTGGTTTAAAGGAGGCTAGGCAACATTTTAAGCATTTGAAGTACCACATGTAAGCTTTTAGTAATGGTTTTAGGAGTTGAGGAATTTGAATAAATACTGTGAGTTGTTCATACTGTGCTGTGAAATACAAAAAGAGTGCTACTTTTGTTTTATTAAACTGCATCAATGATGCTTTTTAAGTGCATTCCTCTGTTTTGCTGAGGGCCAGCCACTGCAAAATCTGCATCTGCAAACTGTCTGTGTATGGAAAGTACAATCTCCTCTAAGTTCCAGCTCCCCTGCAATGAGCAGTTCCTAATTAGAGTGGAAAACTCAATCTTTCTTCAACACTCTAGTTTCTGGAAGAACTACAAGAATGAAGAAGATCAAAAAACAAAATATTTGCCCATGGGCCATTAGAGTATAGATATTGGGACTCATTCTGTTTCCATAGATATAGGATGAAGATGCATTGTACACCCAATTTTTGTCTTTCAGAATATAAACGATACATAGTAAAAGAATTCATGTGACATAAGGAGTTGTAAAATGTGCCTTTCTTTTGCCCCTGACCCTCATTTACTAGTGCTCCTCTGAGATAATCTGTTACCAGTTTCTAAATATATAAGTATCAAATAGCCATAAGTGTGTATTGCTCTAAAACACACACCTGTGCACACACACATTCACGAACACAAATTGTACAGAAACCTCAAAACACTTCCCCTTCTTACACTTATAACTGCTATTCAAAGGGAAAAAAATTATCAGACACTATTTCAAGGAAAAATGAATATATGGCTGCATTCCTACAATAGAGTATATTTAAAATATTTGCTCTTTAAGTAAATAGTAGAATGGTTAATAGGATTTAAAAAAATATATATCATATTTATTTTATCTCAGGTTGACTTCCTAACTTTCATAAAATTGTCTGACCATAGGGAGTTTTAAAAACATTTTGGGAAAATGGTTGTAGCTCAAGTGATTGGGCTCCTATCTACCATATGGGAGGTCCAGGTTTTGATTCCTGGGGCCTCCTGCTGAAAGGCAAGCTGGCCTGTGTGGAGTCCTGGCCCACACAGAGTGCTGGCCCACACAAGAGTGCTGGCCTGTGCAGGAGTGATGGCCCACACGAAGAGCTGGCACAGCAAGATGACACAGCAAAAAGAGACACAGAGGAGAGACAATAAGAGATGCAGCAGACCAGGGAGCTGGGGTGGTGCAAGAGATTGAGCACGTCTCTCCCACTCCAGAAGGTCCAGGATCAGTTCCTGGTGCCACCTAAAGAGAAGACAAGCAGCACAGAAGAACACAGAGAGCAGTGAGTGCAAAAACAATGTGGGGGGATAAATAAATAAATAAATCTTAAAAAAAAACAATAAATATTTTGTTTCAAATTTACCCATCCTTTTCCCCCTTTAGGAATCAATGTATTATAACAAGTCCACAATCAGGCCTACCAACCTAACTGTGTGACCTTGGGTAGGTCCTGTAGCCTCTCTAATCTTGATCTCTTTTGTGAAAGGGGAATAGTACTGCTAGCTCACAGATTAGGATTAAATTACAGCAGGTCCCATGAAATAACTCATTTCATGGATGCATTAAGTAGGATTTAGTATTTCCACCTTGGAAAGTCTTTGATAAATTACAGTCTCCCAGTTTTGGCCTGTCAGACCCCAACCCCTGCTAAGGCACATAGTGGCTGACAGTCTATTAATCTGTCCTGCCCCTTGTTTCCTTCAAAATACACAATATCTGGCATTTCCCCTGAAATTTCAAGCAGGATGGATAATGTTTGGAAATAAAGTAGAATCCTGTTGGAACATGGCTCAGAATCACCTACAACATTACAATTATTATCAGCACCTCCCCCCATCCCCAAAAGAGATCATATTAAAAACTATCCACAGATAGCCATTGTAAAAGTAATGTCTTATTCTATGATCATCAAGGTGTTCTGCCATTTAGTAATTTTAAATAGAATTCATTCTTTAATTGAGTGCTGACAAAACAGGTAAGTGCAGCTGGAAAAACTACCAGTTAGCGAGAATAATATCACTGCAGAGAGAAAGAGGGAAAGAAAGAGAAGTGTTTACTGTACCTGAGAAATGTACAAAAATTTAAGGTTATTGGAATTCCAAAAATGTGATGGAGGTACAAAATGCTAAAAACATTAATTTGGAAAGAAGTGTTTAGCACAAGGCCACCTTCAGTATCACCTATGAGATAAACTGTGCCTTTTCTAACTTCATCTGTGAGAGGCCAGGATGCTGAGGGCCTACAGATGTCTGCGGAGGCATGGCGAGCCTGGGGAGCCTGCTGGAACACTCGCCATCCTGCCCGATTGACACCATCACACTGTTGCTGTCAGGAAAACAAGCTTCATTATCAAAGCATGGCTGTTTTACCAATAATCTCTTTTGCTACTTACCTGTTAAGTACTAAGAAAGCCCTGTTATCTGTTTATTGGAGCAAGAAGAGTCAGGTAGGTGTGTGTTCTAGATGGTTAACAGCATACCTTTAGTCTGAAACACAGCATGAGGTGAGTAATTCCATAGAAACCAGGAGCCAGGGCTCCCTCCTAGCTTGGGAGAATGCAGGGAACACTTAGAGTGACACCTAAGAGAGAAGCATTTCATCTGTATCTCCTGCCAAGGTTTCCAAGGTGCCCATATGCTTGGTCTCCCTAGGAGTATCAAGTCAAGCTCTTCCCATATCTCCTTCCACCCACAAACATCAATAGTCAGAGGCAGGGAGCAGAGTGTAGCCCCATGGAATGCCTGCAAGCTGTGTCCCACTTTGTTCTCACCCCTGCTAAACCTGCAAACCCAGGCTGAGGTGTGGGGGTGGGGGTGGGTGGGCACTTCCACAAGCTGGAGCTCTTTGTGAAGACATCCTGAAGCCAAGAAGCAGGGATCTCTCCACTATGCTGCAATTACTTTTGTCCTTTTCTTCTTCCTGTAAATTTATGCTCTTCTAGTAAGTTTCCTACTGCTCATTCTAGTCTACTCAAAGAGAAAAATCTGTCTCCCTGAGGAAATGGGTAGCAGCAAGAAGATTGTTTAGTGACCCTAATTTTACAACTGTGCTTGCTGCTCTACAGTTTCCTTATTGTGACAATTTTTGACAATTTTTAAAACTATCTAATAGGGTGTGACGTCTATGACAGGGTTACACTTTTTTTTCTGTTACATCTCTCAAATGAATTAAAAATAAATTCAAATTATATCTGTTATTGTTGTTTATTGTTTCCCAGATCCTTTGGGATTTCTTGAGACTAAGGGAAAATTCAAGGTTTTAAGGTTCACCGTAAGGCTTAATCTCTGCTCAGAACTCAGTTCATAAAAACTGCCAATGGCAAGGATTTTGCACATACATTTTTTCCACTAGCTCCCTCACCTTTGCCTTATCCAAATCCCCTGCCCTTCCATCACACACATGCTCATGCACACACATACACACTAGTAGTTGAGCAGTGACTGTCCAAGTCTGAAAGTGGCTTTGAGGCTGAGGCTCTCTGAGTTTTCTGTGTGTCCCTGTGGCCTCATGGCATCCCAAAGCTGCCAGAATGTCAAAAAGTTAGGCTGTGGACAAATATCAGGGCAGAGGGGTGGACTCTGCCAACAACCCTTAGACTTAAATTTGCTTGCATTCTTTTCCTTATCAGGTTCCCACATGGAGAAAGAGTCTCCCCTTATTTTGTTGGGGCTATTCACAGAACTGGCTCTCTTAAAACCTCTCTGTTTCTTTCATTCCATCTCATCACCACCTTTTTTTTTTTCTTAACATGAATTTAGTTACAGTGCTATTTAAAAATAGGCTTGATAGCCACATTCTCTTCGCCAGTAGGTTGAACGTCACTGAGTGTCACAGAGCCCTTGGCTACAGCTTGTGGATTGATTACAGAGAGAAACTGGGTCAAAAATGGAAGAAAAACAAGATGAAAACTTTTGGAGTTCCTCTGATGACTTCACCCAGATTTATGCTGACAGAGAAAGAATTGATTTTTCTTTCCATTGTTTTCTTCTCTATTAATTTCTTTTGATAATTTTAAAAAATCAACATCTGTTCTCTTTTGGGGAATTTCAGTCATTTGAGGACAATTTTCTGATTTTTCCCCCAATTATAGATAAAACATATATGGGAAGTTTGGGTCAAATGCCAGGTATTTAAAATGAAGTAAAAGGAATTATGCTAATGATTCGACAGATTTTTTAGGGCCTTTCATCCAGCAAGCATTGATTGAGCATACCCTACTTGCCAGGCATGGTTCTGTGTTCTGGGGCCACAGAAATGAATGACACCTGCATGGTCCCTGACCTCAAGGAGTTTAGGTTAATGTAGGATACAAGCAAATCAATTAACCAGTAGGATACAGCAAGGCAGGGTCTAGATCAGAGGGATGCATTGGGTGTTGGGTTGGCATAGAGCAAGGGTGTTAAATCCAGACCAGTGCCTGGAATATGCAGCCTTTGGGGGATTTATACCTTAAAGGGATATTTTTATTTATTATATTATCAAATATAATACATGGGTGGACCAGTTCTCTTGGTCCAAGGAGGTCTTTTCAGCCCAGATCTTTGCTTCCATGGTTCTGCCCTTGAAGTCATTCTTCTTTCAATTTGTCCCTTCTCTGTCTTTTTCAGTCCAGGCAGTGATTCTACTTATACAATTTTTGCAAAAAACCTTGTCACCTTTGCATGCAATTCAAATGGGCCCAAACCATCACACAATATAACTTTCTACAGATCCTTCTAGGATAACTACATTGCCAATACTCTGAAATGGCAGCCTGAGTTCATGTTCAGCTACAGCTTCTTTACAAAGCATTGTTCAGTTAAACTCTCACGTGAAATATTTTTCTCTGAAATTCGCTTCCCAGCAGCTCAGGGAGGTCTATGTGGAATCTACTCCTGGCCCTATTCTCAGAGCATGCTATCTGAATCGACTGAGAATTTTCCAAATTATTAATTGCTGGTTTCAATCCTCAGTTTATCTTTTCCCCCTCTCATTTCACTATATGCTGTGAGGATAAACAAGCTGCACCTTACAAACGTAGCTTGGAAATCTTCTTAGCTAAATATCCAAGTTCATCGCTTTCAAGTTCTGCCTTCCATTCAACATCAGAACTCAGTTTTGCCAAGTTCTCTGCCATTTATAATATGGGTTGCCTTTCTTCCAATTTCCCATGACACATTCATAATTTCCTTCTAAGACCTTGCCAGAAGTACATTTAATGTCCATGTTTCTATCAATATTCTTTTCAAAGCAATCTAGCCTTTTTCTATCAAGCATCTCAAAATTCTTTTAGCCACTATCATATAATATCATAATAACATGTGATAAATCAAATATGTAGGAGCATTGTATAATATCATATAATATATTGAAATAATAGTATGTATACTATTATTGGTGGGTATAATTTTCAGCTTTGAATTCAGTTTCCTATGTAATATTTCTAAAATAAGCAATTAGATCATTCATACCTTGATTTGGAGAAGTGTTACATGCTTCACCAATGTGTTAGTGTTTTGAAACAAATATCTGTTCAATGAAATTTCACAAATATTATTTAAATGCTATATACACTTGTCCTCACCGTTGCCATGCATGTATAAGCAAATTGATGCAATCTCAACATTTTTGTGTAAAACCATTTTTATTTTCTCCTTCCTCTAATCTAAATAGAGAGAATTCAGTGGCCAAAATGGGTTGTGAGAATTCCAGCACTATCATCGAGCTGGTCCTAGTGGGATTTTCCAATCTCCCTCTGAATGAGATCCCCCTCTTCTTCCCCTTCTTACTGGTCTACCTGGCAAATCTCCTTGGCAACACAGCCATCATCTCTATAGTGGCTCTTGATTCCTCTGTCCAGGCACCTATATATAACACAATTGTGGTCCCCAAGATGCTCTTTAACTTCCTTGCAACCAGGAAAGTTATTTCTTATAACTTCTGCCTTGCCCAAACCTGCATTACCTTATTCCTCGAGGCAGCTGTTTTCTGCTTGCAGTGATGGCTGTGGATCACTATGTAGCCATCTATTACCCACTACGATACCTGCTTATCATAAGCTCATCTGTGTGTCTGGCCCTGGTTCTGGAGGCCTGGACCATTGGCTTCTTTGTCTCAGTGGTGGCTCTTTACCTTGCAATCCTTCCACTCTATGGCCCGTATGTTATTGACTATATTTTCTGTGAATTGCCCATCATTCTGCCCATGTTCTGTGATGATACTTCCCTGCTGGACACTATGATGATGGAAGGAGGTGCTGAAACAGTCTTACTCCCCTTCTTACTAATTATCCTCTCTTATATTTGCATCTTGAGAATTGATTCCATGGAGGGCAGGAAAAAAGCTTTTTCCACTTGTATGTCCCACTTAATTGTTGTGACCATATATTATGGGACAGGACTGGTCAGGTTCATGAGACTCAAGTCACTCTATTCAGCAGAGGGAGGTAAACTTATGTCCTTATGCTATGCAGTCATCTTCCCAATGCTGAATCCATTTATTTACTGCCTGAGGAATAGGGAAATGAAAGGAGCTATGGGGAAGAGTTATGGGAAGAATCTAAAAAGCCAAAAAATTCCATAGTAAAATCTTTAGAAATTAAAAACAATGCTTCTTACCTTGTGACTAGAATTTTGGATCCTGTAGACTTTCAGAATAAGATGATAATAACATTTTTATTAATGTCCCTAAGTGTTTCCCATTCAGGTTTCTCCTCCCTACAAATAAAAATTTATGGATATCAGTTGACAAATTATTAAATTATTGCCATCAGCTCATTAAAATACTTTGATAACTCAATCATCCTGATATTATTATGTTTTACCATCATTCTCTTTCCAATACTTCCATATTTATATTTAATTATTTTTAAAGCCCTAAAATTTTGATAATGTCTCCATCCCTGGTCCACCTATTGGCTCTGACTTACAGGGGATGTCAACCTGAAGATGTTAGTCTCAGCATTCTCCAGGGCTAAAAGGGCAGAAAGGCAATGGGAATTCTGAAATACATATATCTTACAAAAAGAAAATATACTGAAGTTACTAATGAGAATTTAGAAATGGTGTGGAACTCAGATCTCATTTTTCTCATTTAATATAATTTATTTTATTTCCCTTTTTATGGTGAGTAGTTTTTTTAAAGAGAATTTTTTAATTTAAAGAAAATCTTAATTAATCTTCAACTATGACCACATAGAAGATAGGTTACTTAAGTGAATATTAATAATTATTTCATATAATCAACTCTTTACTTATTTATATATACTGGTTACAATGTATTGGGAGCTGAGGTTTATCAAGGTATTCATACAGTAATGACTTTAATATTGATGAAATTGGAGAAAAGACACAGATTTAATTCTGAATTAAACCAATTAGTAAGTGTATTGAGCAAATAACTTCACTTTACTGTACTTCATTTTTGCATTTGAAAACAATCAGAAATTTCAATACATAGTTGTTGAAAAGGTAAAACACATGTAATAGACCTGGAACATGGCAAAGGATTAATAAATGCTACATGCTATCATATTCCAAATGCTATTTAAGTGAGAATAATGAATTTTGTGATAGATTTTACATTTTCATAGAAAGAAATATATGTAGCAATTCCACTATATAAACGACTTTTAAGAACTCTCTTTGCTACTTTCTATTGATATTAATTTGCCTATGGAAAACATAATTCTTCCTTCCATGCTCATGTGGTATACTCTTAGAATAATTTAGAGGAAATCATATTTCCTATATATGGGGTAGACCCTCTAAATAACTTTCACTTAATATCTCCATTCCACCCATTGTTTACCAGTGCTTGGATGGAAGAATCCAGATTATTCCTATGTGGAAAACTGGTGATATCATTAAAAAAAATATGTAATGTCAATGTATCCAAAGGTCTCAATGTGTTCCTCTTTCTTATAATTTTATTATATTCTAATATGTGATTTCATATTAGAAAAAAATAAAGAATATAACATCCTTTTAGTATGGAGTGATGCAATAGATGCCTAATTTGTAATATATCTGCAAAATCTAGGTCTCCATTGCAACCTAGTGCAAACATGCAGGAATGGCCTTCTATACCTCAATTTGTGGATTAATTTTTCAATGGTTCTAGCTTCTGACTTTTCTTTAAGGTACATTAACATTTTAATCCAAAGTTTTAGCATCTTAAAAATACAATTTTATCAATGATAACACAGTTTGCTTTTGTAATCACTGTTCCAACCATCTAAACCTGAAGAAATGGTTTGTAGGGGAAACAACATTGTGCGGGAAATCAGAATGCCTGAAGCAAATTGAAACTTACCCCCAATATGTAAACATTTGTCACTCATTTTATTTACCACGAAACTAGGATTAAAGTTTCTTGGTAAGTGTAAATTAATTTTCTGTGACTGTAATTAATCTTTATTGCCTAACAGTCAAAAAGCAATTTAATTTTACTGTGGAGACTGCAGTAGCAATCAAGTGAATCTAGAAGCAATATACATGCCATAAAACCAATATATTTTTTCAGTTATTGTTTAAAATTAATGAGATTGACACAAAAGATCTCTAAATAATATCAGGCAAATTAGTTATAAACCAGTATCTATGGTTAAATGCAAATGTAATAGTACTACTGAATAAAATTATTCCAGATGTCAACATCCTGCATTACATCCCAGTTTCATTGTTTAGCCACCTCTAAATGATAACTCCCTAGACCAAAAAATTTGTCTATTTTCTAGTAATCCCTAATGTTTGTTACATTTCCAGACTCATATAGATAAGAGAAAATATATTGGTTTAGTTCAATTTATTATATTATCTGTTAAATATCTTTGAGAAACAAATGACTTTGCTTTAAGTGTCTAACTCAATTCAGTAAATATCTAATTAATTCAATCTCAATTTTAGTTGACCAATTTTTTTTGCTCCATACTAAAAATAAATGAAGAATGGTTATTGACAATACATGAATATAGATTAATTAAACAGTTTTGCAAAGAAGTCTATTACTGGAAACCATAAGAAAGAATACATTGGACATGAAAGTGCAATGAAGGGAAGACAAAGTAGAGAGGAGTCAATTTGCCTAAGGATTGATTATGGGAAAGATTCTGCCCATGTAATGACAGCATAATCCTCCGAGCAGTTTAATGAAATCAGAATAGCAAAGACATTTCTTCATTTAGGCTCAATGCATTCTCACATGTACAGATGAAAGCACCATTTTTAGAGGTTTAAACTTGAGTCTTGGACTTCAAATACAGTTTGACCATTCTGATGAGTTAACTGGTTAAATAAGTGAAAAGATTAAAGGTCCAGTAAGTTGTTACCCTCTAACATGGAAAAAGGACAAGCTTTGGTGTACATGTTTGTATTGACTTGTGTGTGTTTAGTGTCAGTGTTTATTTTGTGTGTGAATGATTGTGTGTGAACATATATCTATATGAAAGAGATCACATATTTCAGTAGTGGCTGTGTAAGGGTGGGAGAAAAGTATAAGGCCAATATGGTGACCCATAATACAGGAGCTGAAAGCAACATTCTTAGTAATGTCAAATTCAAATTATAGTAAAGATTTTATAATTTTTGTCCCTATTCAACTTATATTGATAATCATGATTCATAGTTCATAATAATGGATCATGTATTGTACCATCACTGAGTGATTTGATTTAACTGTGAAAATTAAATGATTATAAATGTCAATATTGTCTGTCCATCTTCCACTTTGCTTGTAGATTAACTGTTGTGTTAACCAGGCTGTTAAGGCAACTTCCCACTCACCAACCTGAGCCAGACGTGTTCAGCTAATTTGAACACAAAAACAGTGACATCCAGGTGCTCCAGATAAAGAGGGAAGATATAAATAAATAAACCATGTATGAGAGTGCATGAGAGAAAGGAAGTTAGGAAAGGAGTAAGGGTTGGAGGGAAGAAAGAAGGAAGGAAGAGATGAAGGAATGAAGGGAGGAAGGAAGGAAGGAAGGAAGGAAGGAAGGAAGGAAGGAAGGAAGGAAGGAAGGAAGGAAGGAAGGAAGGAGAGAAAAAAGAAATAAAAGAAGGAAGAAAGACACACATGCTGGAGCATCAGTATCACAGACAAGGTACAACATTGAGAAATATAGTCATTATTCTATTTTGTTACAGCTGTGCTTTCCACCATGAGTTTTCAACTTTATGATGGTACTTCAGTAGAATTTATCATATCTAGTGAAATGGAAAGCTGGCAACATGATTCCATTCACCACTAGACTTGTATCAATAACAGAATTCTAGTCAAAATTAATAAAAGATTAAAAAACAAATGAGCAAACATACGTTTTTCAGCTATAAGCAAAAGAAATGATTTTATTGGGAATATCAGGAAACCATCCAGCAGATTCAGTTATTTTTCAACAATGTTGAATATATAAAATTTCTAGGGAATAAGAATTCTGAAAGGTGGGGGAAAAAAGACCAGGACCACAGCAAAAATTGCCTTCAAAACTCTCTATTCTCCAGGCCCTCGCCTATTTATTTAACACTTACAGTATTAAAAATAAGAATGTCAAAGAATAGATCAAGTGCAGGAAACAAAGTTACAGCTTTTGAAAGAAAAAGCCATAGAATTCCAGAAGGCATTGACAAGGAGTAAGACAAAAAGACTTGCAAGTATGAGCAATTACTAGATCACTGTTGCTACAAATGGCAAAGAAATGAACTGGAACATACTCTGTGAATTAATGAAATGATTTCAGTTAAGTTCAATGGAGAAATTTTTTGATCATAATATGATTTTGTGGATGTAGACATCAAAATGGCACCACAATCATGGAAAAGAGACCATTTGTCTTTAAATTCAATGTGATTTGTATTCACTTACACTGGGCATGAAGTGAAAATTGGAGGAAAAAATGTTTCCTTTCATATTTAACCAGGCAGCAATGTCTTGGATGGCTGTGGACAATGGCAGCTGAGAATTCAGCTTATCTGAAAAGTTGTAGTTTTTATTGGTCCACTCTAAGTAAAAAGAAAATCTATGGAACATAAAATAAATATTTCATAATTAGATATTGTTTACATGATACAGATTATGAAAATCAAGTAAAAATATAAATTCATGATTTTATAAATTGAAGAATCTTAAAATACCTAGACAGTAATGGAAAAATATTGGAACCAATTTGGAAGTGAAGAAGCTTTCTGAGTTAATTATGTAATCATTTACTGCAACAAAATTTGGAAAAATTTGAAGATGGCAGTATGTTTGTAGGTCAAGTGGTTGAGCACCTGATTCACATGTATGAGGTCCCAGATTCGATCTCCAGTACCTCCTAAAAACATGATAAACAAACAAACAAATGAAAAACAATTTTCATCAAGGAGTGTATGTCGGTCAGTGATTGAGCACATGCTTCCAATGTACGAGGTCCTGGGTTTATTCCCTGGTACCTCCTAAAAAAAAAACATGAAGATGGGTTTGATAAAATGAGAGGTTAAGAAAGGATGGTGTGATATTATTTCTCAAACATAATTAGAGGTATGTAACTACATCCAGGCTTTGAGTCAAGCAAGCACACTCCAAAGGAAGATGTTCATATAAATATATAAAAAATGGAGAAAGCCAGACAAGAGGATACTCAAAACTTCCCAAAACTTAACCACAGAAAAAATATACCAGAAGTTATGCATTGGATAACAGGATTAATCTCAGAACAAAATTAACATTCTTTTTACTTTACTTTCCAGTGTTACATTTTATTGCAGAACCCCTTGCTCACCATAAGATTAAATGTCACAGGAGAACAGTATCATAACTTACCAGCATCAGTATTCCAAATTGTGTAACATATTTTGGTTAGTAGTGAATCACTTTGCTATATTTGGTGAACCTTCTTGGTGGGAGTGTGCAAAAGAATGAGAATCAGAAGGTGTGGATCTAGCAAGGCAGTCACAGCGTAGAGAAATGTGATTCAGCAAAACCTCCATGAAACAATGTTTGTTTTGTGACTGAATTAATCATATTCCTTAAAGAGGAATCCTCATTCTATACTGAACTAAGTGAAAAGTATGGAAAGTATAACTGAAATAAAAGAAAATTTTTCTTGAAATATTATATAATCTTCTAATGGTTAATTTGGAAAATATAGAATTGCACAAAGTCTAAAATGAAGTCACCTACAGAGTTAACAAAATTATGATTCTTTCCATTTTATATTTTAAGTAATATATTTAATTTATAAAATATTATACTTATATACATTTTTACTGAATATTATTTTCTGAAATAATCCCTAATGATATTAAATATTTTTAGGGATTCACACTTCTTATTAACATTTAAAGTCTCTGTTAGTTTTTGAAGTTAAAAAGTTTTAATCCTATTTAATCTGGTAATCCATAATTGCTCCTAATTACCATGGGGCAAAGAGTTCTTTAAAAGAATGTTTGAGAAATTCTAATTCAAATTATCTCTAATTTTCCCTTATCTAAAATAGAAAGTTTGGGTACTTTCAACACCTCACTAATAACCTTATTTAATATTTGCAAAGTTTATATTATTTTATGCACTGTACTACTCATATCACACATTTCATTGTTGTAAATTTCATACAACCCACTCTAGGAACCTGTACACCCAAGACAACAGAATTTGGAGAAATGATGCCTATGTCATTCATTCCTAACTGAACCCAAATATTAGGAAATGAAGGGCAAAGCTGTGTGAGGAACTTTATTGGTTGGGCAGCCACAGGGTGTAGTCCATGCTCAACCCTCTTATTCTATCAGATTGAGGAGGATTTTTACAATGATGTGGAGGTGCTGCTTTCAAGGGGGCCCTGAGCCTCGAAGACCTTGCTTGTAGCAGTCACAATTCTGTGGTGTTCTCATCATTGCTAAAAAAATAAATACACATTCACTTTAAAAAACTCTTAAAGAAAGTCTTAATACCCACATTTTAAATTCTTGCTCATGCCTTTTTTGCCAAACTTGAATACATTAATTCCAATCAAATTGTTTCCCTAATGTAAACTGTGGAAACAGCTAATAATATAATTAAAATGATACTATTTCATGAATTGTAACAAAGTTACCACAGTAATGCAAAATGTTAAAAATAGGGAATACTGTGTGTGTGTGTGGATATATGGGATTTTGTGCTTTCTGCATGATTTTCCTTTAAACTTTCAAATACTCTAACAAAAACATTATTTCCTGTAGTGTTTGTGAATAACATTTTATTGACTATATATAGGATTGAATCAGATCCCCCAGAAAAGATATGCTCAAGTTTTAACCCCTGGTCTTGTGGGTGGGAAGTCATTTGTAAAATTGATCTTCAATATATAATATATATAACTATATATATATTTTTATGCATTGACTTGCCTAGGCTATAATACCCAATTATTTAATCAAAGACTAATCTGGATGTTTCTGTGAAGGCATTTTGTGGATGTGGTTAACATCTACAATCAGCTGAATTTAAGTACAGATTATCCTTGAAATTGTAGGTGGGCCTTATCCAATCAGTTGAATGGTATAAAAACAAAACCAGAAGTTTCTTGGTGAAGAAGAAATTCTGCTTCAATATAGCATCATAATATCCTGCCTGCTTTTCCAGCCTGTTGGTTTGCAACACTGATTTTGTTCTTGCCAGTCTTTAGGCAGGAGCTGATACTTCTGTCCTTAGGTTGTTTTACTGCCTTCAACTTTGCCTTTCCAACCATAATAGCCCTCTTACCAGAGGTCAGAGAAACAATGTGGCAATGCTTCCAGATGCCAAACATTGCTATATCAATAATGCACTCCAATCCTGAATAATAACCACCCTGAAAAGGATCTAAGATCAAACTCCCTTCATCAACTGACCTTCATACACCCTTAAACTGAATGTTGGAAACAGTGACATTTGGGTTTCCTGGAATTGGTATCAGTTCAGAACCCAATTTTAGTACTGGGAACTGGGGTGATGCTACACCAAATACCTTAAAGTGTAGAAGTGGCTATGGAATAGAGTAGTGAGTAGAAGCTGGAAGGATTTTAAGATATGAGATAAAAGAGTTGGGGCAATTATTGATTGCAAAGCTGCTTTTGATGAGACCACAGAAGGAAATGAGTATTGAAAACTGTAAGATGGGTGGTCCTTGTTATAAAGGGGCAGAACAGTTAGGTAAATTTAAAGTTGTATAGAAAGCAGAACTTGTAAGTGATGAAACTAGACAATGAGATTAGGAGATTTCCAAGCAAGGTGCAAACTAGAGAATATGCAGTCTCCCTTACCACACACTTTAAAAGACAACAGGAAGGAGATAAATTGAGGAATGAGTGGTTAAGCAAACAAACAAACCTAAAGAAAACAAAACAAAACAAAACAAAAGACATCATGAATGAGGATCTGAGATGATCTTAGCTTATCCAGACCACAAAGGATGCTAAATTAGGAAACTCACCTTTGAAAAAGTTTTCTCTAGAAAGAGTGCAAAAGGTGTGGCTGAACAACCTTTTGTTGAAGAAATTAAGTTTATACATGGATCGAATCAACCATAACAGCAGAAATGAGTAATAGAGGTGGAGTAATCCAGGAAAATATCCATAAGGAACCTTCTTGTCTAATGGCAAAAATACTTTTATTGAACATGGGAAAATAACAAGGTTTTTGAGAATGCTATAACAGTAAAAGTACTGTCAGGGAGACATCGATGGGACAAAATTATTTTTCTTAAAAAAAGCTGTAAAAATTCTGGGTTTCTTCAGCCAGCAAGTAGCTTAATATAGTAACACACTCCCAATTGTGTATTATTCTTCAAGGAAAAAGGAAGAATGACTCTGAGGGCAAAGCTATAAACAGAAGAGGCACAGAGAGACAGCCTTGTGAGTATGGAGGCAGAGGCTGGAGTTATGCAGTTCAAATAAGGAACACCAAGTGTTGCAGGAAGCCACCAGAATCTAGAAGAGATGCTTGGAAATTATTCTCCCTCAGAGCCTCCAGTGGGCACCAATTTAGCTGAAACCTTGATTCTGGACTTCTGGACTCCAGATCTGTGAGGTAATAAATATGTGATTGTTTTTTTAATGTACTTAATATACTTATTTTTTTTAAAAGATGCTTAGATTACATAAATGTTACATTAAAAATATGGGGGATTTCCATATGCCCAACTCCCTATACCTCCCACAATATCCCACATTAACAACATCCTTCATTAGTGTGGTACATTTGTTACAATTGATAAACACATATTGGAGCATTACTACCAAGTGTGGATTTTAGTTTATATTATAGTTTAATCTCTCTTCCACACAATTTTGTAAGTTATGACAAGATATATAATGGCCTGTATCTGTCATTGCACTTTCATTCAGGACAATTCCAATGTCCCAAAAATGCTCCCATATTACACCTAATTTTCCCTCTCCCTCCACCCAGAACCTCCAGTGGTCATTGCCTGCACATCAATGACAAAAGTTCTTCCATTGCTAGAATCAAAATAAGTCTATAGCAGAATAACAGTAAGTCTACTCTAGTCTATTGTTCATTCCCCAATCCTAAGGATTCTGGGATGGTGATGCCCCCTGCACCTCTAATTGAGAGGGGGCATAGGTTCTATGTGGCAGATGGATGGGACTATCTTGTTTGCACTTGTAGACTCTCTCTGTTTCTTGGGATGGCTGTAGTCCATCATTATTTCCTTGTTTGTTTTCCTGTGTGATTCCAATGAATTGGACAGTAGGTGGTGCAACACTGTTAAGATTCATGGCCCAAATGGCACATGGAAAGCCCAAAGATTTGTCTCTTGGACTTACACCTATCAACTCTGGTACTAACTAAAGGTTTAAATAGAAGGGGTAGAAGAGCTATGTGTAGGGAAACCACAAGTGAGTCCAACTCTGTGACACTGGGGAGCATAAACTCCAAAGTAGGGCCCATTGGCAAGGTGCCAAATGCCTGAGCTGTCAGACCTGCATATAGTGTCTGGATGTCTCCAGAGCCTTCAGGAGCCTATTTGAGGCAATATTTACTGTGTCAGTCAATGAGATGCTGCTGAGGTGTGTATGAATGTAACCTCTGAAAAAACCTCCTGACTCACTCTGAAGTCTCTTAGCCATATAAACTCATTTGTCTTTACCCTTTCTCCCTTTTGTACAAGGTCTGTTTCCAGTTGCATTTCTAGTTGGTGCTTGGTAATAATCCTTCAGTGCCAGGGAGGCTCATCCCTGGGACTCAAGTCACATGCTGGGGGAAGGTGGTATGTTTATCTGAGTTTGGCTTAGAGAGGGGCTGCATTTGACCACAAAGGAGGCTTTCAGGAGGTAACTCTGAGGCAATATATAATACTAAGCTAAGTTCACAAGAAAAGGTTCATAAGTACAATCATCAATATCAAGGGCCTCGTGTAATGATCTGTCTTCCTTCACCAGACTGCCTTTTTACTTGTGGGATACTTGCCATTCTATTAAAGAATGTAGCAGGGCTTCCTAGGATGTGAATTCAATATTCTTTCAGTTATTGTGTGGATCTCCACCCACCATGACAATGCCCCATTAACACTTGAACTCATTCATATGCCTTATAGGTATGCTGCAAGTGAACTTCCTCCCATGAATCACCCAATACTGATACCCTACACCAATGATCCTCCCCTACAGATGCAACCTTTCTATGATCCAAAACTTCTTCTAAAATGAAGCCAGCAAAATAACTGGATAAAATTTATAAGACAATGAAGCAATAATGATAGTTTAAAAAAATACAAAAAAATTGAAATAATAAAAAAATACAATAAAAAAATTGGCATTATCTCTTTCATCATTGTAAGAGCTTATTCTCTTATTTTTTTTTTTATTTTAATTTCAAAGAAGCTTTAGGTTACAGAGATGTCATGTACAGAATATAAGGGTTGCTCATATACCCAACATCCTGCAACTACTCCCCTTTCCCCTGGTAATAATATTTTACATGTGGATGGTACATTTGTTACACTTGATGTACAAATATTGAAGCACTGCTACTAACCATGGTCAATGATTTACATTATGGTTTACATGTTGCATCATATACTTTTATAAATATTGATGAAATTTCACATGCCTGTATCCATCATTGCAAGATCATGTAGAACAATTCCATTGCTTCAAAAATGCCCCATGTTCCATCTATTCTATTCCTCCCTCCCCTTCCTCTCAAGACCCATGGCAACCACCAAGCTTCGCTACTTGAAGAACAAGATTCGTAGTTACTTGCAACAACATTGGGGGACTGACATACTGGCCTGTCTCCCTCTATTAGGCACTGCCTGTGCTCTCCAGAGACTCCCTTACTTTTACTTGAGAACAAAGCCGGACTACCCAGGATGGGATTCCAACACCTTACCATTCATTTTGTGTGTCTCCACACAATGCACTATGCACTATGACACAATGTACTGTGTATGACAGGATGAACACTCACATATTTCCTAGAAGGCTGTCCCAGGTATGCCCTGTCCTGCAGGGCCCCTGCATACAAAACCCTAAGCCAGAAACCCTCTCTTGATGTATTGCCAAAAGAACATTCCCAGTGTTGTAGTTTCAAACACATACCCACAAATCCCCAGAGTTCATCTGCTCTCTCACCCAACCATCCCCCCTGTTCCATGGACAGTGCAACCCCCCTACCGTACCACCCTCACAGACAAGCCCTGCCCAACCCAATAGCATCACTGCACCACTGGCATGCTAATCCACTGCATAACTATACCCTTCAACCTTATCATAGATTTTGCCTATATGGGCAAAGCTCACAACCCTCTACTTCCTTTCTGTCTCCTGAAAACCTATCCTTGAGACTCTAGCACTGTGAGTCTGCTCAATTTGCTTAATTAATATCATTGAGGTCATGGAATATTTGTCCTTCAGTGCCTGGATTGCTTCACTCAAGAGAAGGTCTTCAAGGTTCATCCATGTTATTCCAAGTGTTAATACTGCATTCCTTCTTACCGCTAAGTTATTTTCCATTGTATGTATATACAAGAGTTTGCTTATCCATTCATCTGTTGACAGACATTTGGGTTGTTTCAAATTTTTGGCAATAATGAATAATGCCACTATGAACATTGGCGTGCATATATATGTTCATGCCCTTGCTTTCAATTCTTCTGGGTATGTACCCAGCAATGGGATAGCTGGAACATATGGCAGTTCTAGATTTAACTTCCTGAGGAAGAGCCAGACTGTCCTCCTCAATGTTTGCACCATTTTGCATTCCCATCAGCACTGGATAAGAGTTTCCATTCTCCCACATCCTCTCCAACACTTGTAGTCTTCTGTTTTTTAAATAGCTGCAAGTCTAATGGATGTAAGTGATATCATTGTAGTTCTGATTAGCATTTCTCTAAAAGCTAGTGATGTTGAGCATCTTTTCATGTGCTTTTTAGCCATTTGTATTTCTTTGGAGAAGTGTTTATTCAAATCACTTGCCCATTTTTTTAGACGGGTTGTTTGTTTTTATGTTTTCAAGGTGTAGGATTTCTTTATATATGCTGGATATTAGGAACCTATCAACTAGATGGCTACCAAATATTTTCTCCCCTTTGATTAGGCTGCCTTTTCATTTTCTTGATAAACTCCTTTGAGGTGTAAAAGTTTTTAATTTTGAGGAGGTCCCATTTGTCTATTTTTTTCTGTCTTTGTTCATGCTTGTGTGTAAAGTTCATGAAACCACTTCCTAATACAAGATCTTGTGGATGCTTCCCTACATTATCTCCCAAGTTCTTTATGATATTGGCTCTTATATTTAGCTCATTGATCCAGCTTAAGATAATTTTTGTATAAGGTGTGAGGTGGTGTTCTTCTCTCAATCTTTTGGATATGGGTATCTAGTTCTCCAAGAAGTATTGTTTGATATCACTAATGAATAATTCCCTGAAACAGTGATATTTCTCAAGATCAGTAACATTCTTGATTATTTTTGTCCCATAAGAGAAATTTATGAAAACAGGATAGTATAAATGTGTCTGATTCTAGTGTTTATTTTATGTAATTATTTTTAAATGGTACATGAAGATCTGTGTGTGTATATAAATATAGATGCCAAAGATTGGAAATGTAGAGATAAAAATTTGACCTTATCTATATCAACCAAGAGTGAACTATTTCTTGATCTCAATTTTAAAGGATAGCTAAGACATTTGTATGTAAAAGAGAGTTACAATGCTATAAAACAAAATAATATAAAAATGGTCGTTAAAATCCAATGGAAATGTAGAGATCTTTGTAGTTTTTCTGATGAATACTTTCTGAAATGTATTAACTAGGTATTATGAACCAGCTATGCTCCTTGCTGATCATTATAATATACTACTAGGTATCATCTGTTTAACAAAGATGTGGAATTAGCAATTCTGCTCAGTATGGTATTGTCCACATTTTAAAATTGTGAAGTAAATACTTTCTGTATATTCTGAGGTAACAAGAAACAGAGAATACCCTGAAATCTCTCTAACGGCCAAAGCTATGCTTTTACCAACCATGGTGGATTTTGAAGGTGAAGCAGTATGGTAAATTTAGCATAGTGTATCATAAGAATTTTGGCAGACTGAGGAAGAAGATTAAATAGGAAGAGATGGAAGATGGGAAGGAGACTTCTAGGGATCAAGTGTTAATGCATGACTTTGATAAAGCAAATATAAATTAAAAAACAGAAGTAAGCCTGGTTCAATAATATCATCTTTACCTTTTAACAATGTTTTGGTAGTTTATAAAATTTATAAAATTATCTTCTTAAAGTATTTTCTCTACTTTACCAAATGAATATATTAGAGGAAACCACTCTTAATTAATTTGAAAAACATTTAAAAAATTTTAAAATATTCATTATTTTTAATATCCCAATTTTTAAATTTTATTTTATTTTTAAAAATTTTTTATGTATTTTATTTCTTATATTTAAATCTATCATTATTATTTCATTTTCCTATTAATTGTATCTGGCTCTTTTATTGGCATCATATTTGAAGAAGCTTTGGATCACAGAAGGGTTACAACAGGGCCTGGGGAGGATCATTGGTGAGGGATCTCAGTGAAGGGGGATACATGGAAGGAAGTTCCCCTGGGCATACAAGGTATATAAATGTGTTCAAATGTTCACAGGGCATTGTCAGAATGGGTGGAGATTCATAAGATAACTGAAAGAATAATGAATTCTCATCCTGGAGAGCTCTGCCACATTCTTTAATGTAGCAGCAACAATCCTCCAAGTACAGTGGCAATGACTAGCAAAGGAAGATGGTCCATTGATGGCCCCTTGATGTTGATGACTATGCATATGAGCTTTTGCTCTTGAAATTGAAAGTTAGTTTAGTGTTGCAAGGTCCCTAAGAGTTACCTCTTGAGAGCTTCCTTGTGTTGCTCATATGTGGCCTCTCTCTAAGCCAAACTTAGCATATGAATGCATTACCTTCCCCTCAGCATGGGACATGACTCCCAGGGATGAGCCTCCCTGGTACCAAGGAATTACTACCAAGCACCAATTAGCAATGCAACTTTAGACCTCGAATAAAAGGGGGAAAAGGTAAAGACAAATGAGTTTATATGGCTAAGAGACTTTAAAGTGAGTCAGGAGGTCATCCCAGAGGTAACACTTATGCACATCTCAGCAGAATCTCATAGACTGACAAAGTAGATACTACCCCCAAATAGTGGGGCTCCTGAGGGCTCTAAAGACACCCAGGTCCTATGGCCAAGGCAGATAATCCCAGAGTTTGGTGCCTTGTCACTAGACCCAACTTTGGAGTTTGTGCTCCTGAGTGTGACAGATTTGGACTCAGTTATGGCTTCCCTACATATGGCTCATCTGTCTTTTCTGTTTGAACCTATAGTCATTGTTGAAGTTGGCAGGTGTACATTCAAGAGACTTAAATCTTTGCACTGTCCATGTGCCAGCTATGTCTGAAGCCTCAGTGGAGTTGCAACACCTACTCCCCAGTTCTTTGGACTCACCCAAGACAAATAACAAGGAGGTGAGGATGGCCAACTACCATACAAGGGAATCAAGAGAACCTACAACTGCAAGCAAGAGTGTCCCATCCATCAGTTGTATGGGATTGATGCCCCCTCTCAATTAGAGGTGGAGTGGGCATCACCATCCCAGAATCTTCAGGACTGGGTAATGAAATATGGACTAGAGTGGACTTACTGGTATTCTTTTACAGACTTATTGAAATTCTAGCAATGGATGAAATTACAACATTGATGTGGAGGCAGTGACCACTGGAGGTTCTGAGGGCAAGAAGAGGGAAAAAGAGGTGTAATACGGGGGTATTTTTGCAACTTGGAAATTGTCCTGAATGACATTGCAATGACAGATATAGGCCAATATATATCTTCACATAACCTACAAAATTGTATGGGAGAGTACATACTACAATGTAAACTGTAATCTGTACTCAGTGGCAATGCCCCAAAATGTGTTTATCAATTGCAGTGAATGTACCACACTAATGAAGGATGTTGTTTATGTGGGAAAAATTGGAAGATATGGGGAGTGAGGCATGTGGGAATCCCTTTATTTTTTGCATAACATTTATGTAAATTAAGTATCTTTAAATAAATACAAAAATATATTTTAAAAAAACAACAAAAGAAAATATTATATTATTAATTAAATATTACTTAAATATTTAATATTAAATTATTAAAAATTAATATTTTTCTAATAATTTGCACAAAATATTTAACACATTATAAGAAATTAATATAGCTATAACCAATATAAACAAATTATTATTATTTATTACAATGGTCAAGGAAATATAAAATATCTTTGTAAAGTCAAAAGGATTGCACATAAGTAAAATACTAATAAAATAAAAATTCTCAAATTTTGTAGTTATAATTCTTCAATTTTAGGTTTTCCACAACTGAAAATGGAGGATTTTGGATCATGATATCATATTAAATGCATTCATTTTTTAAATATTATTTTATCCTGTGACTAGTGAAGTTATTAAATATCAGTGCATTTGAGGTAGAAAACAAGAATATATATGTACATTCATTGATTGTCTCACTTTACTAAAGGCTGCAGATGCAAAATACCAGAAATTGGTTGGCTTTATAATGAGAATTTATTTGATTAAAATCTTACTTTCCTGAGGCTGAGATAATGTCCAAACCAAGGCATTATCAGAGTTACAGTCTCACCAAAGTTCAGCTCCTGGTGATCCTGGAATCCTGCCACATGGCAAGGCACAATGGTGGCTGGTCTCTGCCGAGGTCTAGCCTTTCCTTCTAGGCTTTCTTCCTGAGCTCAGCTATGGGCCATCAGGCACAGGGCAAGGTATAATGGCAGCTCTTCCAGTCTCTGAATCTCAGCTGTGGGTGATCAGGCATATTGGTCAACTTTCCTCTGTCCTCTGGACCTCATCTCTTTCAGCCTCTCAGGGACCTCTTCTGTGCTCCATGGATTCCAGCCTCTTGCACATTTCTCTGTCTCTGCACTTTTCTCTATGTGTCTCTCTTTTAAGTCCTCCATTTATAAAGGACTTCAGAAAAGGGTCAAGACACACCCCTGGATCAAACCTCACTGAAGCAATCCAATCAAAGACCCCAAACTGAATCCAATCCAATCAAAAATATCTCACACTAACAGGAATGAAAAAAATTTAAGAACATAATTTCTGGGATCCAAAAAATATTCAAAACAAACACATTGGTTTTCAAAGACTGCCATTTGTTATCCTGTATATCTTCTATCCTGATTTCCAGGTTAGAAGCCTCACACTGATACCAATTACATATTATTTGTCATTATTATGAATTGTCTCTATTTTGGTTTTTAGCATTATCTTAATTTATATGTTGACTCCCATGGAGATGGCAGCATAGAAATAGACATGGGCAACCTCATTCCCATCACAGAATTTTTCCTGATGGATATCTCATGCTTCCAGTACTGCAAGTTATGCAAGTTATGCTCTTTTTTACTGCTTTATCTGAGAGCCCTGACTGGGAACAACATGTTTTTCATACTCAACTTTTTATTTGTGAAATTTGTATATTCTGGAAAATCCTGTCTATATTCTCAAAATTAAAAAACATGAAATGAATATTTAATGCTTGGATTTATGCATATCTGTACAAATTATATATACACACACAGAATTTCCCCCAGTACTCTATCTCTCTTTAGTCTGTAATATATTTTAGTCATAGCATAATACAGATGCAAAAATCATCCCTTACCACTTTGGATATATTAATTGGAGGTATTACAATGTCTCATTCATTGTCCAATTAATTGTTCAGTGTATTAGTGGACATTTAAAACAGGTTTCTTTATGTTTTTCACATTCAAAATCTCCCTTTCTACCAATGCTGTGTAGTCCTTTTTTTCTATTCAAAAAACTTTCTTCATTTGTATTAATCATATCCCCTATGTGCCCGCTACTTTAGTTGTAATTTTTCAAGAAAATGAGTTAAATTCTCTCACTACTCTTGTGTTCCCATCACTTTATCCATAGAATTTAAACAGACTTTCTTCATATCTATTGACATGAAGTTATTCAACTCATAAATGTCCCAGAATGCTATATTTTAATTATATCATCTCTTTGTTACTTATAAATAAGCATCTTTGCTTCAATTAAGGTTTGTCTTAAATCCTACTTTTTATATTATCAGTCTCTTTATTTTAGTCATCTTTTGAATTTTATTCTGTGTGTATAAATTAGAGAAGTTGTAGTTTTACAGAAAAATCATGCATAAAACACAAAGTTCCAACATATCACCCATTATTAATACCTTGCATTAGAAAACACAGCTTTAAAAGCCTTAGAAGAATCCCTGGTACTCTTGCTGGCACCTCCCTCACCCCTTCACAACAATTTTATATAATCTTGAAATTAGTCTGGAAAAATTACCTATGGGTTTCAGATTTTTAGATGTTTATCATTTATCTTACTTTGTTATTTGCTGTAGTACTAATTTTAAAATAATAATTGCATTCCTTTAGGATAATAAAATTTGATTTCATGCTCAGTTCAAGGCCAGATATTCTACCTAGTAAAACATTTCCCTTAGTATATCTACTTACCATATTTACATTTCTCTTTCCCCTCCCCTCCCCACCTTTCCCCTCCCTCATCCTAACTATCAATGTATCACCTCTCTGTATCTAATGTATCTTGCAGTGTTTGTGTGTTTCTCTCTGTACGTGTGGTTATATTTTAGTAATAGATGCACTTTTCTAGCTTATTGTAATGCTATACTAATAATCAATTATAATAATGAACAAAACAGTTCAGCTACAAAATATCCTTAAGAAGGGGAAAAAAGTATACATGGGTGAGACTATGCTCCTAGGAAGGAGATGTAGATGGAAATGACTCAAAATGTGAAGATAGAATCATGGAAAAATCTATTAGAAGACAACTCCTCAAATCTGCCTGTGGCATCAGTAAATAAGGCATGCATTCACAATCCAAGAGCACCAGACACTGCCTTAAAGAAAACAGAAATAAAAATAGAATACTGAGGTTATTTTAAGTGGGTATTTATGATTCTTTCTGCCTTAGAATTTATGAAACTTGCAGATGCTTTTTCAACACTTTCCATCATACCAATTTTGCCATTTTACAGGTTTTCATGTAACAATGCTCCAGTCATGATTTTCTTTTAAAACCCCAAATCATGCTAAATCCATTAGCAAAGCACAGTCCTTTCCTACATAAGAAATGATCTTTTAGGGACAGTAGATTAATGATATATGCACAAATGCAAACACATCTAAACCTTTGCACAAAATAATGGAAAAATAATTTTCATGGAAATGAGGCTATTAAAAGTACCTTAATTCAATAAACTAAGAATGGTGCATGAAGAATATATAAATGAAGAAAGAGAAGGAAGAAAAGGGTTCAAAGTGCAAAGACAAAGGAATAATTAAAAAACAATAAATTTCTCATAATTTACAGCATGATATTTGACAAAAAGAAAATGCAGGAGAGGAAATTTTTGTGGAGATAATTTCAGAACTAAAGGTGCAAAATGATAACTATTTAGAAAATAGAATATATTAGAGATCTGCCCAAGAAACTGAATTAGGATTGCCAATATCTGGTAAGTATGAGAAAACATAATGTGGGGGGTGATTATTAAAAATGAGGATGGACTTTATATTGGTAGCAAGATATGTTTATATTTCATTTAAATTTAAAACAAATTTTAAAAATGCTTTATTAATTTTAATCAGGTAAATATGAATCAAATATGAAGAAGAAAAATCATAAATGCCAGGTACTACATTCCTGAATTCCCACTTGCCCTGTCTTAGGACACTGCATAAATTAAGTAACTATGAAAGATCCACATCAAAAGACAAGTGACGTGAGGAACTAGCATGAGATGCAAACAAATCATATTCCACAAGCTGTTTTTAAGAAAAGGAAGCACAGATGTCTTGTTTTACACATGACAGTATATACTTCATCATTGGTATGAGGAAAATGAAAAGTATATCCACCTGGAACTACTACATATTCAGCAGTTTGGAAAAAATATATCTGGATTCACCAATTATTGGAGATGATGCAGAGCAAAGAATATGCGGAAATATTGTTTGTGTGTGTGCATAAGTTGCTACAACTTCTCTGTAAAACCATTAGATATTATATTTGCAATTAAGACAAGTTTTCATTACAGCAAGAAAAAGGTTTGTGCTAAAGAGCAACAAAGATTTCCTAATTTTGGCACATGTACATTCTTTGTTGCCTGTGATTTTGATCCACAGGTGATGCCCACATTCTCTGCCCAGGATATTGGAGCAGCCTGAACAAGGGATGTTCCTTGTTCTCATGGCAGAATGATATGATATTTTAAAGAAGTTTTCATTTGTTGGCTCTTAAACCCACAAGCAGGGAGAGTAACATGGTAAACTTTACTATCTTTCTGTGTTTACATTAAGGTTATTTTTATAATTAGTAAATGAGTTCTAAATGAGTTTTGGACTATGTTAGTTTCTACCATATACAATTAACAATATACAATTAGAGTACCCTGATAGCTATTGATTAAATTTAGAGTGTTAAAGTTTCTTAAACAAAGTAACCTAATCATTAATATTTATTCATTTCCTTGAAGTTACTGTTAAGAACTTAAATTGCAGTTGGGCATGACTCATGAAATATACTGGTTCTAATTACATCAATACTGATTACCTAAATGTGCAAATTTCCATCATATAAAACAATCATATAAAAGCCTATCACTTATATTCACTTTCTTAGTTGAAAACCAACTTTCAAGGCAAAGACATCACTTGATATTTATTCCTCCTAAAATCATAAATCTATCCATTAATGTAATACTATACAATATCTAATAAAGATATAGTATCCTTCCAATAATCATTTCCTTATGGCATTGTCTATTCCTTTTTCTTTTTATAAAATATAATAACCAATTTTGAAAAATCCATACCAACTTTTCAACTACTTTCATGTGCTTTCCTTGAAGAATATCAAGTCAAGAACAAAATATATATTTTCCAATATTGATTATCCTTTCCCCAAATGTAATTGACATTAAATTCATTTTTATATATGTGGTGTGAGTGCAGAAATAAACAAAGAAATCAACACAATGGAATAAAGTACACAGCTACAGAAAAGCTCATAAAGGAATACAATATATGATAAAATTATTGAATGGTAGTCTATGTACTTTTAGTTAATGGTGATTGGGCAACTGGGTATTCATTAACAATAAGAGAAATTTCACTCCTGCTTTTCACTATGCACAAATGATGTGGTATAAGGACAACACACAAAAGTAAAAACTATAATAGCTTAGATACTAATATTCGATAATATCTTCAGGATACCAGTCTACGTAAGTATCTATCATACAAGAAGAATACACAAACTACAATGGGAAAATATTGATTATATTTGAATTGAGAGTGTCTGTTCCACCAAAGATTTAGAAAAGCTCAAAATTTTATGTAACAAACTGGGGAAATGTACATGTCATAAAAAATGTTGACAAGAATATCCCAGAAGAAAATTCTAGATTTACTTTAATGTATGTTAAAACTGAATTGTGCCGCACTAAGGAAGGATATTTATGTGGGAGGTTGTGGGAGGTGTGGGAAGTGGGCCATATGGGAATCCCTATATCTTTTGTGTAACATTTATTAAATCTAAGTATCTTTTAAAAAATAAAAAAATAAAAAATACTTAAAAACACATATACATACTCAAACTAAACTCATTAGAAACATTTCAAATGCTTCTAATGAATTCTAATGAAGTCAAATGAATCCCCTATATTTTTTACATAATCTAAATCTTCTTTAAAAATAAAAAATAAAATAAAAAGCTAATTAAAAAAGAAATAGAAAGTAGAACACAACTATAACAAGAAAAGATTTTGAATCACAGTCAAAAACCTGATCAGAGACTAGGTTAGGGAGACAACAATAAACAAAAGGCAGATTAAGGTCCTCCAAGAGCCTGTTCCCCCCAGAAATGCTGGAAGTGTGAGCAAAACCTGTCAGAATGAACCTTAAAGAAAATCAAGAAAATGGTAAAAGATTTAAATCAACCAGGCAAATATTCAAACAAAAAAGGTCACTAATAGTTGTCCAGAGAGGCTGAGGGTGCACTATCTCTCCTCCTGCCCTGTCAGAATGGGAATGGAATCAGAGATGTGTCCAACAGTCTAGTCCATGCAGGCTGAAAGCTGCTGTAGTTGCCTGGAGAGGCTGAGGGGTCACTGACCCTTCTGCCTTGTCAGGAGCAGGGATGGAACCACACTAATGCCCAGGAAATATAGTCCATGTGGGCTTAAAGCACTTGCAGTTGCCCAATTGGAGGTTGTGGAAATACAACCCCCTTCTTATCCTACTGGGGGCAGATATGTATCCACAGGTTTGCCCAGAAATCTAGTCCATGCAGGTCATAAGTGGCTGCAGTTGCCTAGAGAGGATGAGGGCACATTCTTCCTCCCCCTGCTCTGTCAAGGGCAGTAATCAAATAGAAATAAAGATACACATAGAAGTCAATGGGATAGACTTGAGAGTCCAGAAATCAACATATGTATCTGTGGTCAACTTATTTTCAACAAAGTTACCAATAATATTCAATGGGAAAAGAATGTACTTTTCAAGAGATATTGCTGGAATACTTGGATAGCCACATCAAGAAAGGAAGTTGCATTTTTCTAGGCATGTAATCTCATCAAAGGCAAAATTTACCTCAAATGAATCAAAGAGATAAATAAGAGCTAAAACTAAAGATTTGTCAGAAGAGATAGCTTATGCTTTTCTTATATATTATATATTTCTGAGCATGTATCTAGCTCTGGGAAATTGTGTTTCTATATTGTCCTGTAAGACATTATATTTTGTTGTTTTAAGCCACCAACTTTGTGATACACCTTAATGGCAGCCCCTGGTAACATAGTTTTGGCAGGAAGTGGAAGTTTTGAGGTACTTGATGGTAAAATCCTTGATTGCATTAGAATGCCTGTTGAGGGCTCAGAAGGAGATTTAGAGAATTGTCTATCATCTATCATCTATGAGACATCATAAGCAGAATATTGTTAAAAATTTTAATGTTAAAGTTGCTTCTGGTGAGGCTTCTTATGGAAATTAGACATACGTTATTGAACATTGGAGGAAAGGTTATCCTTGTTAGAAACTGGAGGAGAATATGGGTGAATTATGTTTTTCTGTGAAGAAAGCAGAACTTGTAAAGCATGGATGTGTATGTTAAGATCAGAACATTTCCAAGTAAAATATGGAATGCCCTGTTTTTTTCATGCTGCTTGTAAGGTGTGAGAGCAAACAGATAAGTTAAAGAAAGAACTTCTAACAAAATATGAACCAGCACTTGATGATTTGGGTAGTCGCAACCTATTCAGATAATGTGCTTTGGAGATGCTGGGACAAAGGTGTGAATGGGCAACAATTTTATAAAAATATTAACTGTGTGACTGATGGAGACAATACAGCATCTCAGGAGAAGACAAGAACAGAGATACTATTATCCAGGAAAGATCTGTGGGAAACACCCTTGTCTGATAACTTGGACTCCCATAAATTGCAAAGAGACTGAAGTTTTTGAGAATTGTAGACCAGCAGATACAGTAATTTGTGGATATAGTTGACTTTAGAAATTGAGAGAAGAGAGCATAAATAGAATCTGTGCATGAGCACAAATTTTGTATATGAAAAAATACTAGTATATTAGAATCTATAAAATGGCATGGTGAATATTACTGAGGCAGTAGTTAAAACAGAAATAAAACTGCAATTCTTCTATATTATGATGATTTGTATGGCTTCCTTTTCATCTTTGTCAATCGTGTCAATCAATGAACAGAAATTTGCAATTTTAATTAGGTACAATTCCATTTGTGTTTACCATATGATTAGTGTCTTTATAACCATGAGTCATAATTTTTGCTTATTGACAAGCAGGGAAACCGTGCCCTATATAGCTTCTAGAAGACTTATTTCTTTGTTTTTGTTTATTTGTTATATTACCTTTCATCAATAGGCAAGAATATTTTCCTGTCCTCTACCTCATATTAATGGTTAAGAATTCAAGAAGTTTGGAAAAGACTTTTTTTTTTCAAAACAGGTATCAATTTTTTCCAATCACTTTTATAGAAAGGACCATTCTTTTCCCCTTTGAATGAACTTGTCTAGTTGTAAATAAGGCTATGTATATATGTGGGTATATGTAGGCATTCTTTATTCTGTTCTATTGATCTATTTATCAGTGTTTTCATCAATATCATATGGCTTAATTACTGTTGCTCTGTAGATATCATGAATTCTGTCAGTGTAAATTATCCAACTTTAGTATTCTGCAAATTTGTCACAGATTTTTTGATCACTGGTTTTCTTAGATAAAGTTTAAGCATAGCTCATTTTTAGAAATTGCACAGACAAATAAAACTATTTGCATTTTTATTCATAATTCGTTAGATTGAGTGGATAGGTTGGTAAGAATCAATAAGTTACAATGTAGAGTTCTCTTATATATGAAGAAGACATTAATGTGTGCATTGCCATACGATGAAAAATCTAAGGAACCTCAAAGTTTGCCAGCTAGACAAAAGATCATGGACATTAAGAAAGCAAGACTCCTTCTATCCTCTGAAACCATGAGGCAATAAATTCCAATCAATTGTGATATTTGTTTTAGCATCTAGTAACTGGGTAATTAAAAAATCAGATACAGTAATTGCACTGAATTGTTTGGATAAAACTCCATTTTATATCTTAAAAATGTTAAAATGCAAATTAATTAAAAGTAATGATATATCTATGTACAATGTATGAAGATATAATTTTTTGCAAGTAAAACACATAGATGGAGTTGGAGAGGTGTAAAAATGTTGCAGTATCTGCAGTTACTTTAAATATAAATGAATTAAATTATCTGATCAAAAGGCAGATATTGGCAGAATGGATAAAAAAGCAGAAACCAAGTCTAGTCATTTACATGAGACTCACATTAAATTCTAATAGACTAGTGGGTTAAAGTGAAAGGATAAATAATATCAGAAGATGTAGTAACAAAAAAGAGCTGGTGTAGCTATACCAATATCAGATGAAATATACTTTAAATCCAAAACTTCTACAAGGAAAAAGAAGAAAAGTGCACGGAGACAACATAATCAATTGAGCAAGAGCAACAATAAAATTCTGAACACATAAGCATGTAAGAGTAGAGCTTAAAAATATGTGAAGAAAATATTGACAGATTTGAAAGAAGTAGATGTTTCTACATTCATAGTAGGAGAATCCAATACACCACTTATAGTAATGGATAAAACCGCTTTCAGTAATGGATAGAACATCTGGACAGAAGCTAATGAAGAAATAAAAGACTTCATTGAAACTATGAACCAAGTATCTCTAACAGAAATATACAGAAAACTTCACACAACAGCAGAATCACATTCCTCTCTTGTATTCATGGATCATTCTCAAGAATATACCAATGATAAAACAAGTCTCAAAAAATTTATAGATATTGAAATCACACAGTGAATCTTATCTGACCACAAATGAAGGAATCTAGAAATCAGTAACAGAGAAAACTGGAAAAGTCACAAATATGTGGCTATTAAACAACACACTCTTAAACAACCAATGGGTCAAAAAGGAAATCTCAAGAGGAATTGGAAAGTATCCTCAGGTGAATGAAAATGAAAGAGTGACATACCAAATCATATAGATAGCAGTGAAGGCAATCCTGAGAGGGAAATCTATAGGTTTAAATTCATAGAATAAAGAAGTGATATCTCAAATCAGAACCCTAACCTTACTCCAGGAAAAATTAGAGCAAACTAAATCTAAAATGAGCAGAAGGAAGGCAATAACAAAGCTCATATAAGAGATAAATGAAATAGGGAACAGGAACAAAAGAAACATAGAATCAATAAAGCCAAACCCAGTTCTATGAAAATATCAATAAAATTAAAAACTTTTACCTATACTGACAAAGAAAAAAAAGTGAAAGAGAGAAATAACTAAAATCAGAAATGAAATGGGGGTCATTAATAAAGATCCCACAGAAATAAACAAGTTTATGAATGGATACTCTGAAAATTGTACAGCAACATATTAGGAAACTTAGAGGAAATGGAAAAATTCCTATAATGCAAAAATATAAAAATATAAAACTACAAAATATAAATATATGAAATACAAAAATACTAAATATAAAAATATAAAAATAAAAAAAATAAAAACTACCTACATTGGTTCAATAATATATAGGCAATCTCAACAAATCAATAACAATTAAAGAGACTGAATCAGTAAATAAATTCCCTCAACAACACCAAAAAACAAAACCATATGGTTTTAATTTTTCACTGATTAATTTTTCCAAATGATCCATAAAGAATTAACACCAATCCTTCTCAAATTCTTCCCCAAAATGCAAGGGTATGGACAACCCCCTAACTCTTTCCATGAAGCCAATATCAATTTATTATCAATGTCAGATAATGACAACATAAAAAATTACAGACCAATATCCCTTATGTATATAGATATAAAAATGCTCAACAAAATTCTACCAAACTGAATCCATCAGCACATTGAAAGAATTATACACTATGTTCAAACTGGATTTATCAAAAGGATGCAAAGTTGTTACAACATAAGAAAATAATTTAAAGTAATGCATCTCATGCCTGCAAAAATCCAGAAGCCTTCTTGATAAAACACACTTAGAAATCCAGGAATGTAGGAAACTACCACATCATGATAAAGGGCTTATATGAAAAATGCATAGCTAACATCATAATAAATTGTAAAAGCCTGGAAATTTTCCCCCGAATAGGAAGAAGAAAAGGATACACACTATAGCCAATGCTATTCAACATTGTACTGGACATCCTAGCCAAAACGATTAGGAAAAAATGACATAAAAGGCATTCAAATTGGAAAAGAAGTAATAAAACAAATATTATTTACAAATGAATTTATTCTCTAGCTAGATTATCCTGGAAAATCTGCAATAAAGCCTCTGGAGCTGATAAACTCAACAAAGTTGGAGAAGTAACAAGATCTATGCACAAAAATCAGTGATGCTTCTATACACCTGTAATGAAATCAAATCTTGTAATCAAACCAACATGATACTGACACAAGGATAGACATTAGAGCAATGGAATTCATTGGAATGGAATGGAATTGATACGTTCAAAATAAACCCTCACTATGGCCAACAGATTTTTATAAAGTTGCCAAATTCACTCAATGGTGTAAGAATATTCTCTTCAATAAGTGGTGTTGGGAAGACTAGATATCTATATGCAAAAGAATGAAGGGGCATCCCTTAGCTCACACTAACATACAAAACTTAACTGAAAATGGATCAAACATCTAACAATAAGATCCTAAGTGATACAACTACTAGAAGAAAACACAGGGGAACATCTTCAGGACCTTGTGTTTGACAAAGGTTTCTTAGACTTTAAACTAAAAGCAGAGCAAGAAAAAAATACACGAATGGGCATCCAAAAAAAATAAAAAAACATGTGCATTGAAGGACTTTATCAAGAAAGTAATAACAACAACCTATGGAAAGGGAGAAAATATTTGGAAAACACTTATGTAATCAGGTTTAATATGCAGATATTTAAAGAAAACCTGCAACTCAACAACATAAAAACAAAGAACTCAATTTTAAAAGTTGTGCAGAAGGACTGAAATAGACATTTCTCCAAGGAAGTGATACAAATGAACAATAAGCACATGCAAATATACCCTATATCATAAGCATGAGGGAAATGCAATTCAAAGAATAGAACGAGATAGCATTATGCACTGAGGAAAATGGTTATTGTAAAAAATGTAAAATAAGAATTGCTGGAAAGGGTGTGCATAAATAAGAACACTCATTCATTGTTGCTGGAAATGTAAAATAAGGCAGTAAATGTGGTTTTGGCATTTCCTCAGAAAGTTTAGAATTACCACAGGTCTTTGCAATCCTACTTCTAGGTATATCTACCAACAAAGTGAAATCATTGACTATTACAGATATTTTCACAGTGATATTCAGAGCAACATTATTCAAAACAGCAAAAAATTGGAAGCAACCTAAGCACCCATCATCAGATGACTGGATAAACAGAAGGCGGTATGCATGCTTAAATATGACATTTGAGTTCATGTGTCAACTTGGCAACATTATGATGCCCAGGTGTTTGGTCAAGCAAGCACTATACTGATTGTTACTGTGAAGATATTTTATGGATTTAAACCATCATTAAATTGATTTCATTTATGACTGATTATATCTACTGTCATTATTGAAATAATGAAAATATTCTAATAATAATTGAAATGATGAACACACAACTATGTGATTATATCAAATACCATTGATTGTACACTTTGGATGAATTGTATGCTTTATTAATATGTATCAATAAAATTGGTTTGTTAAAAAATTAAACAAGCAAAAAATATGGGTAATTCACATAAAAATTAAGATCTGGCTTTACAGTACAACTCAGATGCTCTGGCAGTATTGGGAATATATGCAACTGGCAGCAGTATGCTGATGCCTCCTGCAGGTTTCATGAAAAGTTTCCTGAGGAGGTCCTGGCAGGGATCCTTATTGAAGCCCAGATGAGATGGCAAGGTACAGAGAGGGCAGGCTGAGGGACAGCATGGTGTGCAAAGAGATGGCCTGTCTGAAATGCAGGGTGCAAATCAGCAAGTGGCAATGAGGCTGGAGTGGTGGGTAGGGATGTCCAGTTCACAAAGAACTCTGTATGCCCTGAAGAAGAATATTTTATTTTGGAAACTGTGGAACTTGGGGTGGGAGGGCATTTGTGTAGTAAACATCCTTACACAAAGAGAAATCTGGCCTTTGCCATTGACATCTATGAGGTGATCTTTAGGGCCTTGGGATGTCCTGCCTTATAGGAGGGTCTTTGTTTCCCTGGGATGTTTGACTAAAAGACAATCTATCAATGTGATTTAGAATGGGGGCTTCAGCTATGCTTTATCAGTTTCCCTCTGAAGGAATGGGAGAAAAGAGGCTTACGGACCTCTGGAAGGGAATGGAGAGTACAGGTCATCTACACAGAAATTAAGTGATTGAAATTCAATAATAATTCTGGATGGTAAAGCCTTTGGTAAGCTTCCCTGTTGGCAATAATCCAGACATATACCCATGCATTGATGCCAGGAAAGCAACAAGTCAACAACTCAAGATGGAAAGAAAAAGAAGACTCCATATTTGGTACTTCTCCAGACTATGCCTGATGTGCTTCTTCTCATTTATGATTTTAATCTGTAATCTGTATTTCTTCTGTGTATTAAGCCATAAACCATGGGCATAACAATTTTCACTGAGGTCTGTGTGTCCATCAAGCAAGCAATCAAAACTGAGATTGGTTTTGGGAACTCCCTGACTAGATTCAATGTCTCTAATGTCTCCCACAGACATGCTGAAGACTTAACTCCAAGTTTTGTGGATGTGAACTCATTTGTAAATCAGATCTTTCAAGATGTCAAGGCCAGCTGACTCAGGGTGGTACTTAATAAAAAAAAAAAAACACTGGAGCCCTTATAAGCAGAAGAAATTGGATTCAGTAAATTACAATTCAGAGGCAGAGAAACAGGTACTAAATCACTACGTGATGGGTGAAAAGGTTGCTTACCAGCAAGCCACAACCAGATCTCAACAGATTTCAGGGAAGGGCTGGCCTGCCAAAACTTCAAATTTGGGTGTAGAGCCTCCAATAAATTCCTACTGCTTAAGCCAAACAGTCTATGGTAATTTGGTATAGCAGCCCTGGCAAGCTAAGAAAACCCTTACCCTACAAATGTTCACAAGTAGGGAGGACATGATGGAACTGTCTCTGTAAGTATTTCTTTGGCCAACTGCTCACAGCATTGAATGATTTTAAGCTGCAAACTGGCACAAATTTACACTTCAGAAAGACAGCAAAGAGGAAGAAGATTGGAGGAGAAAAAGACTAGTAACAATAGACCAGAGACATGTGTCTGCAGTAATTTAGGCATAAATGGTGAAAGCCCAAACTGTGAAAATGGCAGGGAGACAGATGTCAGGGTCATTATTGGCATAGACATTGCAGAAATGCTGAAAACGTGCATCTCCTTCAATACAAGGTATGAAATGCACTCTCAAGATATTTAGCTCCTCCCCCCATTCCAGGCACCAAATGTGTCTCAGTGATTTCTCAAAGTGCTTTCTCTGGAGAAAATATTATGTGAGATTGGAATTTCAGGTGCAGAAACGTAATTCTTCTGGCTTAAAAGCCACTCTCCAACTAACACTTATTTAAATTATATGTCCTTTTGAAATAGATTTTCTTGGCTTTTTCCATTACATCTTATTTAGTGATTACTAATGACCTTTTCATTTTCTTCAGCAGCCAACAGGTTTATGCTCCTTGGAAGATTACCTTAAGCAAGAATTCCCAAACAGCATCTCTTGCATGTCAACATATCCGACTGACTGGGTAACAGCCCTGTCAAATGTAGGGGCACATCCCCTTCCCTCCTGTGGTTCAGAAGTTTAAGTCAGGGAAAAATGAACCAGCCTGGATCTTCTGTGAATCACTTTTCCATTGAGATTTACTTTATCAGTCTTTCACAAAAGACAGAAACAGGTGGGTTCGTTGAAGGCAAGAAACAAATTTTGACTGTTTTAGTACATGCTAAAATACCCATGACAATGTTTATAACATTTGCTGCTTGGAGCAGAATTAAAAATATTTTCCTTTTGAGGCTTGCTGGCCAGCTACCAACTAAACAATGTGTGGCTTCAGACTCAATATATGACAAGAAATATTTAAAGCAATATCCCATCCCCTGTTAATAACTTAATAATAGATTATGGCTCTTGGATAGTTATGTACCAGATACTCTGCACTTTTAATATCCACATTAAACCAAATATATAGCTACTATTGTCATTTTCATGATGCAAATTAATTAATTGATCCAAGGACATACAACTAGTAAGTGGTAGAAGCTGGCATTCCAACCCAGTGAGTTTAACCACTCTGCTACATTGCTTCCAGGGTCTGAGAATCCCTTTTTTTAGTGGTTCTGAATTTTGAACTCAATGCAAGTGCTTTCAAATTAGGGTTAATATTTAAACCTTACAGCTGAGGATGTACTGATAATGTCCCTCTTGGTGATGAGGGGCATGTGGGAGACATGGCTGAGTTGGTGGTGTGGACAGGGTGGAGGGGGTGCACAATGCACCACACGTAGCATCACAGCACAGCTGTGGCAAGGAGGGGTCATGCATTTACTGGAGCATGTAGGAGAGCTGGGTCAGGGCAGCAAACAGTCCTAACCCAAAAGCGATGTCGTCCTGTAGGAAGACCAATAAAATGCTTTAATAAACTCTGAGGAGATTTGATTGGCCATGCATTGATTCCTCATAGGCTTTTGTTTTGCTTTTGTTTTATAATATTAAAATATTTAATTATGAAATATTTCAAACTTACAGAATATAATAAGGCAAACACATATGTAACATTGAATTGAAATATTTTCCCACATGAACACAACAACCAGTTTAAAAGTGCAAGTTTGGAAAAAGGTAGTCTAAGCAAAAAAGTAAACAAAAAAGAGCTGGAATAGTGATACTAATATCAAACAAAATAAATTTCAAATGCAAAATTATTATAAGGGATGAAGAAATTCATTACATATTAATAAAAGTAGGAATTCATCAAGAAGAAATAACTATACTAAATATTTATGCACCTAACCTGAATTCCCCAAGATACATGAGGCACACACTGGCAAACCTGAAGGGAGAAATCTATGTCTCTACAATAATAGTTAGAGACTTCTGTGGGAATGCTTCGGTTAAAATATCTTTGAAACAGCTAAAACCTGCTTTGCTGCACAAGTAATATACTGCTCCATGGGAAATAGCTGCTGTTATTGGTTCCTGCTGAAAACAAAAAGAACTTTCTTACTCTACACTGTGAGTTAGAGCTTTCTGCTTATCCAATACCTCCTCCACAGCCCAGAACTTTCTGAGCCCCTACAGTTACAGCATATGCTTAAGCATGCCTCCCAAATTGGCTGGACTGTATATATACTGGAGCAGAATAATAAATGGGGCCTCCCCCAAAAATACTAAGCTTCAGAGTGTTTTCATTTTGTTCCCACAGCATATGCTGTCTGTAAGAAACTCTCCTTAGTACCAAGGATGCAAATTGATTGCAAGTGAAAGTCTGGGAAAAGATATTCCATGCATGCATTAACCAAAAACAGCTGGAGTAGCTATACATATATCAGATAAAATAGACTTTAAGTAAAGCTACTATTAGATACTAGAAACAGACCATCACATCTATGGTTAAATAATGTTTGATAAGGCTCTCAAATCCACCCAGCTGGGGCAGAACCCTCTATTAAAAAAATGATGCTATAAGAACTGGATATCCATATCGAAAAGAAGGAAAGAGGATCCCTACCTCACACTTTATACAAAAATTAATCAAAATGGATCAAATACCTGAATAGAAAAAACAAGAACCATGAAACTCCTAGAAGAAAATATAGGGAAAGATAATCAAAACATGGTGGTAGGCTGTGGTCTCTTAAATCTTAAACCAAACGCATGAACAAAAGAAATAATGGGTAAATGGGATCTTCTCAAACTTCAAAGACTTTTATGCTGCAAAGAACTTTGTCAATAAGGTGAAAAGCTAACCTACTCAGTAGAAGAAAGTATTTGGAGACCACATATCCAATAAAGGTTTGATATACATGTTATATAAAGAGAGCATACAGCTCAACAATAAAAGACATAGCAATCCAATTTAAAAATGGGCAGAAGTCTTAAATAGATATATCTCCAAAGAGGAAATACCAATGGTGAAAAAGCACTTTAAAAAATGTTCAATATTACTAGCTATTAGGGACTTGTAAATCAAAACTACCATGAGATGTCATCTCCCACCATGCAGAATGGCCATTTAAAGCAAAGCAAAACAAAACAAAACAAAACAAAACAGGAAGATGGCATCAGATTAGGCAGGCAGGGCTCAACTCTCTCACAAAAACAATGGAGAAAATGCCAAAAGTTGTCTGAAGGATCTGCTTTGGGGGTCAGCACACCAGGACAGTGCTACACAAATCCCAGGAGGGTGAGGGACAGAGAGATGAAGAATCTGGAACAAAAAATATGTGATACCAAACCTCTGCAGAAGGTGGGAATGGCTCTTTTCTCCCACCTCCAAGATATGAAGCTTGGGTAAAACTCCTGGCTGACTAGAGCTGACTGAAAGGGGAAGAGATAATCTTCAAACCTGCCACCTGTTACAAAAGAAGAGGGAGAGGAAGTCAGGAGACTTTTCTTCAGCAAATTTATCAGCAGAGCCTGTATTGAATATTGGCTCTGTCCAGGCCAAAATGCAGGAAAATGGGGACTGAAATATCTCGGTGGAACGGTGCACTGATGAATGCCATCTGCTGGTGAATATGGAAATTGCATGGACAAAACCTTATTGGTTCATTCTCTACCCTAACACCTAAGAGAAAATCTGCACCTGATTAGTGAGTCCCTAGAAACATTTTGATAATTTAAACTGCACAATTTTAAAGACTTTGAATAAATTGAATCAAATATCAAAGAAGAGCAGTTAAAAAAATAAGCAAGTGAGAGAAATAGACTATCACTATAAATTCATCAACATATTCAGATGACCAGACATAAATAAAAACTTACAAGCCATGCTAAGAAATAAGAAGAGGTGGCCCATCCAAATGATCAAAGGAAATACCATGAACAGATACAGGATTTAAGATAATTATTCAATGATAATTGCACAACTCTCTTAAATAAACTCAAAGAATTTAAACAACATATGACTAAAGAATAAAAGGATATTACGCAGTGATTAGGTGAGCATAAAGAACAATTTGAAAGCCTACATTTTACAAATATTGGTATGTATTGTGAAAATTTTGATTTTTACCCACAATAAAAGAAAAAAAACACAACAACACTTATTTGCTTACTTAGGGCCATTTTCAATCATAGGTCCTCAGTTATATTCAAATCAGATCAGGGTCTTTAGTGCTCATGGCTAAAGAAAAAACTTGTGTATTATTTTCATTTTCATAATACAAAATGAAAAAAACATTATTAAAAAAAAAAAAGAAAGCCTACAAAGAGAAGTAATGGCCATTATGGAAATGAAAGACACATGGATGAGTTTTAAAATTCATTAGATGCATATAAGAGCAGATTTGACTTGCTAGAAAATGGAATTAGTGATTTCAAAAACAGAACATCTGAACTGGAAATGATGGGAGAATAGAAAGAGAAGATAATGGGAAAAATGGAACAAGGACACAGGGAATTGAATGACAATGCGAAACACACAAACATACACATTATTGGTTTCCCAGAAGTAGAGAATGTAAAAAGGATAGAAAGAATATTTGAGGAAATAATGACCAAAACTTCCCAACCCTTATGTAAGCTATAAATATCAATATTCAAGGATGAAAAGGCACTCAAACAGAATAAATATGAATAGACCTACAACAAGACATCTTCTACTCAGAATGACAAATATCAGAGATAAAAAGAGGATTCTGAAAGGAGCAAGAGAAAAGCAAAGCATCACATACAAAGGAACCTTGAAAACATTAAGTGCAAACCTATCATTAGAAATAATGGAGGCAAGAAGCAACAGTTACAATCTATTTTAGGTATTCAAAGAGAAAACCTGCCAGCAAGAATTATGTATCTGACAAAGCTGTCCTTCAAAAATAAGGGTGAATACAAAGACTTCACAGACAAAAAAAATCACCTGATAGAATTTGTAAACAAAAGACCAGAATTACAAGAGATACTAAAGGGAATGCTGCAGCCTGAAATGAAAAATCAATGGCAAGAGATTGGGAGAACAGTGTAGAAATAAAAATTATTAGGGAGGGTAAATTAAAGTGTAAAAAGAGAGACAGTAAGATATGAGAACAGAAAGACAAAGAACAAAATGAATGACATAATATGTGTGTTTACTGTAATAACATTGCTTGTTAATGGTTGAATTCTCCAATTAAAAGTCATAAACTGATAGAATCAGTAAAAATATATGAGTCACCTATATGTTTTCTACAAGAGACTTCCCTCAGAAAAAACGATACCACAAGGTTAAAAGTAAAAGGTTGGAAAAAGATTTTCCAAACAAATAGTAAACACAAAAGACCTTGAGTAGCAACATTAACATTGGACAAAATAGATTTTAATTGCAAAACTCTTATAAAGGGTGAAGGTAGTCGTTATATATTAAAAATAGCAATTCAACAGGAAGTAATAACTATACTAAATGTGTATGCACCAAACCTGAATGGTCCAAGATACATGAAACAAACACTGGCAAAGCTGAAGGGAGAAATAGATGTCTTTACAAAAATAGTTGGAATCTTCAATACACCAGTATCAGTATTGAATGTTCTCAATCTGGATGGAGAATAAATAAGCAGAGAGCCTGAATTATATAATAAATATCCTATACCTAAAAGACATCTATAGAGCATTGCATCCCCAAAAAGCAGGACATACATTCTTTTCAAGTGCTCATAGATCCTTCTCCAAGATAGACAATATGTTGGGTCACAAGACAAGTCTCAACAAAATTAAAAGTTGTTTAAATTATATAAAACACTTTCTCTAATCCAAATGGAATGAAGCTGGAAATTAATAAATGATGGGAAAAAGGGAAAATTCATGAATATATCGTATAAATCAATGCACTCTTAAGTAATCACTGCATAATAGAAGAAATTGCAAGAGAATTGAGAAAATATCTTGAGGTGAATTAAAAAGAGAACATTTCTGTACAACAATAATGAGCAAAATGAGGAGGAAGTCAAGAAAAAATTCCATTTAAAATAGCAACAGATTTTGGGAACATGGCCAATGGGTTAGGCAGATAAGGGTTAGCTCCTACTAAAACAACAAAGAAAAATCTGGAGGCTGTTATGGGGACCTCCTTTGGAACACAGCAAACCAGGACACTGCTTACCAACTCCCAGAAGAGTGAGGGTCAGAAACACAAAGAAGCCAAAATATGTAATTGGAACATAGAAAACAGCAAGGAAATAGAATAAGAAGAACAAAGTGTGAAAGAGAAAACTTAACACATACACAAAAACTGCAATTAGATAAAACACTAGAATAAAGAGAGTAGCTAATAAACTGAATAAACCCACTAAGATAAAAAGACTACCAGAGAGCAACAAAAAAATACAAACCATCCTTAAAACAGGAAGACATGGCCCAGTCCAATGAACAAATGAAAAACCAGAAAGAGATGCAGAATGTTTAACAACTAATCAAAGCTGTCTAAACGAATACCATGGACCAACTTAATGAAGTGAAGGAAGAGATTAAGGATATTAAGAAGACAATGGGAGAATATACTGAAGAAATTGTAAGCATACATAAAAAGATAACAGATATGATGGTGATGAATGGCACAATCCAAGAAATCACAGAGAAACTGGAAGCACATAACAGCAGATTTGAACAGGCAGAGGAAAGAATTAGTGATGTGGAAAACAGTACATATGAAATCAAAGAGATAGTAGAATAGATAGATTAAAAGATAGGTAAAGTCCAGCAGGGACTTAGGGATTTGAATGACAACACAAAATGCAAAAACATACACATTATATGCATCCCAGAGGGAAAAGAAAGGAAAGAGGAGAGAAGGAATGTAGGAGGAAATAATGGCTGAAAAGTTCCCAACCCTAATGAGGGAGGTGGATGTACATGTCCAGGAAGCACAGTAATCCCCAACTATGTAAATCCCAACAGGCTTACTGCAAGACATATACTTGTAAAACTGCCAAATGCTTAAGACAATGAGAAAATACTGAAAGGAGCAAGAGAAAAGAGAACAATCACGTACAAGGGAAGCTCCATAAGATTAAGTGCTGATTTCTCATCTGAAACCATGGAGGCATGAAGGCAGTGGTATGACATAGTTAAGGTACTAAAAGTAAAACTTCCAGCCAAAAATTCTCTATCTAGCATAGCTGGCATTCAAAAATGATGGACAGTTCAAAATGTTTACAGATAAACAGAAATAAAGAGTGAATGCCAAAAAGAAACTTGCACTTAAAGAAATACAAAAGGGAGACCTGCATGTTGAAAGGAAAAAATAGGAGAAAGAGTGTTCGAGGAGAGTGTAAGAACAACTAAAGAGACAAAAATAGAAATAAAAACAACATATGACATACATAAACCCAAAGAAAATATGACTAATGTAACTAATTCCTTCACAGTAATAACACTGAATGTTAATAAATTAAACACACCAGTCAAGTAACACAGAGTGGTAGAATAGATAAGGAAATATGACCCATCTATATGTTTTCTACAAGAAATCCAAATAACTCCCAGTGATTCAAGGAGGTTGAAAGTGAATGGCAGGAAAACAATTTTACAAGCAAACAACCCAAAAAGGGCAGGAGTACCTATACTAATATTGGACAAAATAGACTTTAAATGCAAAACTATAGAAAGACAAAGAAGAACAGTATATATCAGTAAAAGGGGTAATATTTCAATAAGAAAGAACAATCATAAACATTTATGCATCTAACTGGGTCACCTCAAAATATATGAGGCAAAAACTGGAAAAAATAAATGGAGATATAGATTCCTCTACAATTATACTGGGTACTTTAATACACCATTATCACCATTAGACAGAACATATGACAGAGATTCAAAGAAGAAACAAAGACTTTGAATAATGCATTAGAGGATCTGGATCTAATAGACATATACAGAACACTACACACAAATGTAGTGGGATATACATTCTTCTTGAATGCACATGGATCATACTCCATGATAGACCACATGCTAGCTACAGAAAAAATCTCAGTGAATTCAGAAACATTGAGATTATACAAAGTAATTTCTCTGACCACAATGAAATTAAGCTGTAAATCAGTAAGGGTCAGAGAGCCAGATTAGGCATAAGCATATGGAAATAAAACAACATACTCTTGGACAAACAGTGGATCAAGGAGGAAATCTCAAAAGAAATCAGTAACTACCTTGAAATTAATGAAAATGAAAACACAACATATCAAAACTTATGGCTCTGGGGACAGGAAGAGGAGAAAACAGTTGTAATACTGGGGCTTTTTCAGGACTGGGGAATCATCCTGAATGACACTGAAATTACAGATATAGGCCACTTTATATCATCATATAACATGCAAAACAGTGTGGCAGAGAATGTAGATTAAAATGTGAACTATGGTCCATGCTTAATGGCAAAGCCCCAGGATGTGTTTATCAAGTGCAATGAATGTGCCACAATAATGAAGGATGATTATGTGGGAGGGTGTGGGAGATGTGTGGAGTGGGGCATATAGGAATCCCTATATTTTTTGTGTGTAACATTTATGTAATCCACGTATCCAAAAAATGCAAACAATATTCTTGAAAAAAAAAAAAGCTATGGGATGCAGCAAAAGCTGTACTGAGAGGGAAAATCAAAACCATAAATTCATATATCAAAAAAGAAGAAAGAGCTAAAATCAAAGACCAAACTGCACACCTGGAGGGATTAGAAAAAGAAAAACAAACTAACTCCAAAGGAAGTAGAA
>JAQZBX010007266.1:0-50995 GCA_029593785.1 Cabassous unicinctus | reverse complement strand
AATGCCTAATAAAAGAAAACAGACCAATATGTCAAGCCCTTAATATAATTCCAAGTAACTATGAATATGATATTTCAAAAACTGAAACTTTGTCTTTACCATAGATTCCGAGGGGAGGGGCAGGGAAGAATAAAATTGATGGAATGTAGGGCACTTTTAGAGCATTAAAATTGTTCAGTATGATCTTTCAATAATGGATACAGGCCATGTATTAGCAAAAGTTGTGCTGATGCAAAGTACCAGAAGTCTGTTTGCTTTAATAAAGGGTATTTATCTGAGGTAAAAGCTTATAGTTACAAGGCCTTAAAGAGTCCAACTCAAGGTTATTTTCTCACCCAAAGTCTTTTGCCATGTGTTGAAGCAAGATGGTGGGCAATATCTGAAAGGGTTCAGCCTTCCTCTTTCCTCTTAAGGCTTCATGGTCCCAGGTCCTTCCAATCTCAGCTGTAGGCTGAAGAGCTCATTTCATTCTGGGCCTTTTCAATTGCTCAGGGCTCTGGTCTCTACAGCTTCAAATTTTCAGGCACATTGCTCAGGTTTCTCCCAAGCCCCAAGATTAAAGTTCTCTCCTCTGCTGTTTCTATGGAGCTCTCTCTTTCTTCTGTGTATCTTCTCTTGTCTGCCTTGCTTAGTGAGTGTCCATTTATATAGCTCACCAAGGGGACAGGGACTCAAATTAAAACCCTAATCTTTATTTAATAAATTAAATGTAAAGCCATTGAATTTAAATCACTCAAAGGGTATCACACCCATAGGAGCAGACATGTTTAAAAATATAGTCAATATCTCATTTTGGAATTCATAAATGATATCAAACTGCCACAGGCCACTTCAAATTTTGTCAATACCTACAAAAGTGTATGAGCCAAAATGTAAACCATAATGTAAAGAATTGAACATGGTTATTAGCAATGCCTCAATATTTGTACATCAATTGTAACAAATGTACCATCCACATGTAAAATGTTATTAATAGGGAAGCAGGGAAATGGGGGAGGGCATTCGGTACATAGGAATCCCCTATATTCTCTATTTGACTTTTGTGTATCCTAAAGCTTCTTTGAAGATAAAATGAAAAAAAAATAAGACACTAGGGAAAAATATGGGGGAAAATGTCACTTTACATACAAGACAACAGATCTTACAGTGATGAAAGACACAATGACTGATTTTTTATTTCAATTTAAATTTTTTTTAAATTTTATTGGTTGTTTTAAAAATATTTCATTTTCTTATTAATTTTATTTTGTTATTTTGTTGGCTTTATTTTTGAGAGATTTTGGATCAAAGAAGGGTCACAACAGTGGCAGGGGATGATCACTTGTGTGGGCTGTCAATGATGGGTGATGCATAGGAAGGGGTTCACCTGGGGAATGTCTCTTAGGCATATGAATATGTTCAAGTGGTCATGTGGCATTGTCTCAGCTTTGTCTTGGTGGGTGGAGATCCACACAATACCTGAAAGAATACTGAATACCCATCCTGGGGATTTCTGCTTCATTCTATAATAAGACAGCTAGAATCCCCTGAGTGCAAGGAAAGTTCTTAGTGAACAAAGGCAGACCTTTATGCCACTCTCTTGATATTGATAAACTTCTTCTTGTGAAATTGAAACTTAGCCTAGTATTATATACTGCCTAAGAGTTACCTTCACAAACATCCTTTTTGCTCAAATGTGGGCTCTGTATAAGCCAAACTCAGCATATAAATGCACTACCTTCCCCCGATGGGACATGACTCCAAGGATGAGGCTCCTGAGGGATTATTACCAAACACCAGTTAGCAAAGCATCTGGAAAAAGACCTTGACCAAAAGGAAGAAGTGGTAAATACAAATGAGTTTTTACAGCTAAGAGATTTCAAAGTGAATCAGAGCTCATTCCAGAGGTTACACTTCTGCACATCTCAGCAGGATATCATTGACTGTCACAGTAAGCAGTGCCTCAAATACTGGAGCTGCTGAGGGCTCTAGAGGCATCCAGAAACTATAAGCAGGTCAGACAGCTCAGGAATTTGGCACCATTTCAGTAGGCCTTATTTTGGAATTTATGATCCCCAGTTTAATAGAATTAGATTCATTTACAGGTTCTCCACACATGGCTTTTCTGCCCATTTTATTTGAACCTATAATTAGCACTATGCTTGATAAAATAGGTCCCAGAGACTTAAATCTTTCTTCTGTCCATGTGCCAATTGAGCCCTCAATTTCAGCAGGGTTGCAACACCTACTCTCCAGTTCATTGGGTGACCAGGACAACTAACAAGTAGATGATGATGGATAATGCCCATCCCAAGGATCAGAGAGCATCTGAAACTGCAAGCAAGATAGTTCCATCCATCTGCCCCATGGGATCTAAACCCCCTCTCATTTAGAAGCTACTGGACATCACTATCCCAAAATCCTCAAGATTAGGCAATGAACAATGGACTAAAGTAGACTTATTATTCTACTATAGGCTTATTATTCTAGCAATGGAAGAACTGTTATCATTGATATAAAGGCAGTGGCCACCAGATCTTCTGAGGGATGGGAGAGGGAAGAATAGGTGCAAGATGGTGGCACTATGGGACATTGTAGCTGTTCTGCTTGACATTGCAGTGACAAATACACACCTTTGTATATTTTGTCATAATCTACAAAATTGTCTGGGCCAGAATGTAAAATATAATGTAAACTACAGTCCATGATTAGAAGGAATGCTTCGATATGTGTTCATCAATTATAACAAATGTACCACATTAATGAAGGTTGTTGTAAATGTGGGAAAGTGTGGGAGGGGGAGGGAGAGGAGCATATGGAAATCCCTTATATTTTTTATGTAACATTTATTTATCTAAAGTTTCTTTAAAAATAAAAAAAAATTTAAAAAGAAAAACTACATGAAAACAAATTATAAAAATTTGTTGAAATGCACAATTTGTAGAAGCCCACAAAATTTCTACTAAAGAAGAAATAGAAATCTCAGCACACAAATAACTAGCAAAGAGAATAAATTAGAAATAAAAAACCTCCCTAAACAGAAAAGCTTGGGACAAAATGGTTTCATGGGGGAATTTTATCAAACATTCCAAGAAGAATTAACACCAATCTGCTCAAAGTCTTCCAAAAAATTGAAGAACAGGGAACACTTCCTAACTCATTTAATGAGGCTGATATCCCCCTTGTATCAAAGCCAAATAAAGATATCACAAGAAAAGAAATTTGCAGATCAATATCTCTTATGCACAACTGGAAAAAGACCTTGACCAAAAGGGGGAAAAGGTAAAGACAAATGAGTTTATATGGCTAAGAGACTTCAAAGTGAGTCAGGAGGTCATTCCAGAGGTTATACTTATGCACTACTCAGCAGGATCTCTTTGACTTCCAAAGTGGACATTATCCCAAATAGCAGGACTCCTGAGGGCTCTGGAGACTTCCAGACACTACAGTCAGGGCAGATAGCTCAGGAGTTTGGTGCCTTGCCAGTGGGCCTTACTTTGGAATTTATGCTCCCCAGAGTGACATAGTTGGACTCAGTTATGGTTTCCCTACACATGGCTCTTCTGTCCTTCTATTTGAAGCTATAATTAATACTAGAGTTGGTAGGTGTATGTCCAAGAGACTTGAATCTTTGGACTGTCCATGTGCCACCTGGGCCCTGAATCTCAATGGAGTTGCAACACCTACTCTCCAGTTCATTGGTCTCACCCAGGACAACCAACATGGAGGTGATGATGGACAACTACCATGCCAAGGAACCGAGAGAGTCTACAACTGCAAGCGAGTCCCATCCATCAGTCCTATGGCATCACAGCCCCCACTCAATTAGAGGTGGAATGGACATCACCATCCAAGAATCCTCAGGATTGGAGAAGGAACAATGGGCTAAAGTAGACTGGCATTTAACTATGGACTTATTGTGATTCTAGCAATGGAAGAAATTACATCATTCATATGGAAGCTGTGGCTACTGGAAGTTCTGAGGGCAGGGAGAAGAAAAAATAGGTGAAATATGGGGCCATTTTCAGGACTTGAGAATTTTCCTGAATGACATTACAATGAGAGATACAGGCCATTATTAATCTTGCCAGAGCCTACAGAATTGGGTGGGAGAGAGTATGAAATACAATGTAAACTTCAAACCACACTAGTGGCAATGCTCCAAAATGTGTTCAATTGTAATGAATGTACCTCACTAACGAAGGATGTAGCTAATGCTGGAAAATGTGGGAGGTGTGGGGAGTGGGACATTTGTATAATCTAAGTGTCTTTTAAAAAATAAAAATAAATAAAATTAAAAATGTCTCTTATGGACATATATGCAAAGAATCTCAATAAAATGCAAGCAAATTGAATCCAATAACATATTAAAGGAATTATACACAATGTTCAAGTGAGATTCATTCCAGTTATGAAAGAGTGGTTCAACATAAGAAAATCAATTAATGTAACACACATTAACAGAAGAAACAAATAACAAACATATGGTCATCTAAATTTATGCAGAAGAGGCATTTGAAAAAATCCAGCTTCCTTTTTTGATAAAAACATGTAGAAACCTAGGAATAGGATATTTCCTCAACATGATAAAGAGCAGATATGAAAGTCCCATAGCTATTGTCATACTTACCGGTCAAACACTGAAAGATTTCCCTGTAAGATAAGGAACAAGACAAGGATATCCACTGTGATCACTCTTAGTCAGCATTGTATTAGAAGTTCTACCTAAAGCAAAATTAGGTAAGAGAAAAAAAAATCCCAATTGGAAAGGAAGAAATAAAATTTTCTCTATTTACAGATGACAACATCCTATATATAAAAAATCCTGAAAATACACAACAAAGCATCTACAGCAAATAAATGAATTCAGGAGATTGATGGGGTATAAGCTCAACATGAAATATCATTAATATTTCTATACACCAGTAATGAATGATGGAAGAAAAATAAAGAAAATTCCATTTACAATAGCAACCAAAAGAATCAAATAACTCAAAATAAATCTAACAATGGTTTTGAGGAACTTATACATAGAAAACTTGAAAATATTGCTGAAAGAAAGAAAGAAAGAAAGAAAGAAAGAGAGAAAAAAAGAAAGGAAGGAAGGAAGGAAGGAAGGAAGGAAGGAAGGAAGGAAGGAAGGAAGGAAGGAAGGAAGAAAGAAAGAAAGAAAGAAAGAAAGAAAGAAAGAAAGAAAGAAAAAAGAAAGAAAGAAAGAAAGAAAGAAAGAAAGAAAGAAAGAAAGAAAGAAAGAAAAAATAAAGGGAAAGATATTCCATGTTCATGGATTGAAGTCTAAATTGTGTTAACAATTCAATTATACCCAAAACTATTTAAAGATTCAATGCAACCACCAGAAAAATTCCAACAGCTTGTTTGCAGAAATGAAAAAACCAATTGCCAAATTTATGTGGAAGGGTAAGAGTCCCCAAACAGTCAAAGCCTTTTTGAAAAAGAAGTTGCTGAACTCACTCTTCCAAATATTAAAACTAAGTATAAAGCCACAGTAATCAAAACAGTACAGTACTGACAGAAGGACAGACATATAAACCTATTGAATCACATTTTGAATTATGAAACCAACCCTCACAAATATGGATGACTGATTTTTGCCAAGTTTGCCAAGATTACTGAAGTTGAAAATAATATTCTCTTTAACAAATATTCAGAAAACATTATGTGCACATTGAAAAAGATGGAGGCAGACCTATATCACACAACATATGGAAAAATCATCTCAAAATGGATCAAAGACCTAAATATAAGAAACAGAAGTATAAAACTCTTATAAGAAAATATAGGCAATCATTTACAGGACATTGTGCTAAGCAATGATTTCTTAAATTTTACAAAGTCCAAGCAACAAAATAAAAAAAATAGATAAATTGTACCTCATCAATATTAAACTTTTTTGTTCATCAAAGGACTTTGTCATGATAGTAAAATGACAAGTTAAGCAATGTCAGAAATCATTTTAAAATCACATATCTAATAAGGTTTTTATATTGAGCAAATAAAAAGAAATCCTTCAACTCAACCACAGACTAACAACCCATTTAAAAAATGGGTAAAAGATTTAAATAGACATTTCTCCAAAGAAGATAAACAAAAGTCCATTTGTGGGGTTTTGGACTTATGTACCCCAGAAAAATGCATTCTTAAGCTTAATCCAATCCTGTGGATGTGAACCCTTGTAAATAGGACTTATTGATGAGGTTACTTCAGTTAAGGTGTGAACCAGCTGAATTAGGATGGCTCTTAATCATTTTACTGAAGGCCTTGTAGGGAATGTCACAAAGAGAGAGAGAAAGTCAGAGTGAGCAGTCAGAAGCTTTAAGTCAATGGAATCAATAAATCAGGAGAGGCTTCCATGTGAATTGTACAGGAAAACACAAGGATTGCTGGCAACCAGCCCCCAAAAGACACAGTCTTTTGGGATAAAAATCACATTGGTGGCACCTTGGTTTTGGACTTCTAGCCTGAAAACTATGAACCATTATATATGACATGTCCTTTATTAGCTATGTAAATAATATCACAGTAGGAATTTCAAATCAAAAGCACAATGATACCATTTCACACCCACTAAATGGCTACAATTAAAAAATGCAATGCTACCAATGTTGGAGAGGATGTGGAGAAATAGGAACACTCATTCATTGTTGGTGGGGATGTAAAATGATGCAGCCACTGTGGAAGACACATTGGCAGTTCTTCAGAAAGTTAAATAAGTACCACATGACTAGCAATTACAATTCAAGGTCTATGCAGTGTGATTGCTGGTGGCTGCTTTGCCTTCATTGCCATGTCACATATTTGCATATTTTCTACTGTGCTCAAGTTTCCAACTGTGGGAGGGCAAGGAAAGGCTTTTCCACTTCTGTCCCACACATCATTGTGAGGATTGTCTTTGTAAGTTCAGTCACTTCTCTGTACATGAAGCAAACCATTGACTCACCCACAATTCGGGACAGGATCACCTCTGTGTTCTATTCTATAGTCTCTCCTTTCTTGAATAATATTATGCATATTTTCATAATCAAGCAAATAAAGCAGGCTGTGAAGAGAATTATGAGCAAAAAGTTTACTCACAAAAGTGATAACTTACTTATTTTAAGAAACTCCTATGTTGATGAGGTGAGTTGCAAAATGCTTAAAACATAACTTTATTGCTTATTTCTAATTTGGGAGTACTAACATGAGTTCTATGATATTGTCATTGTATTACATGACAGCATAGAAACAACAAAATCACATTTCATTTGCTGAAAACTATATTCTAAATAGGTTAACAATTTCTTTGTATGTCTTGTGAATTTTTGTTGATATCTGGGTATAGATTATTTTGAGTTGCTAACTCTGGAAGTCAGATTTTACCTCTTACCTAAGGTTTTATTGTTTATTAATTCTGTGTTGAGGCTCTTATCCAACTATTATTACAGGTTATACTGTTTTCCCTGTGCATGTTTGGTAGCATTCAATAATTCTCTAGTATGTACGACTCTTTCCCTCCAATAAAAGCAGTTCTTTTTTCCAGCTCCTTTCCGTTGGTGCTGGGATATGCAATTTGTTTTAATAAAAGTTTTTTTTTCCTGGTTGCTGCAAGCAGCTCATTTCCACTCTCTGACCCCTGGTTTACCTTTGCACTCCAGCTTTTAACACTGTGACTGCTCTGTGGCTCACATACCCTTAATTCATGGCTTTTCTGCCCCTGCCACTTGCAAGTTCAGGGACCCAGACATATGCTCTGGGTCAGTCTTCCATGGAGCCACTTGAGGTTGGTTATCAAAGTCACGCATTTTTTCATTAGGTGAAGCACTATTTGCAGAGCCACCCCCAGGATTCGGTCTGCATTCAGGGATGCAAATTGTATGTGCAGGCCTCCAAACTGCCACCATGGTTCAATCATTTCAGAGACTTGCCTTTAACACACTTGTGCCATCAAACCACTGCTGTGTATCCCACAAACTGCCATCCAATTCTAAAGGTAGTAGAGGGTCCCAGAGCAGTGAATTTTTCCTGATGTTCTCAAAACAATTTTAGATTTTTTTTTTCTAAATAAGCATTTGTCGAGTTGTTCTCTAAGCTCTATCATCTTCCAGTGTTTTGATAAAATTTATTCTGCCTTTTTACACTGTTTCTAAGGGGAGACTTTCAGCAGGGCATCTTTCAGTGCAACTTGGAGACATCCCCTACCCAATAAAATCTTTTTATAGTTAATTTGTAGGTTTACAGAAATATGCTGAAAGTTAAGAGATCTCTTTTATCCCCCTCTACCCATGCTATTTTCCCTGTAATTAACATTTTGCATTAGAGTGGTATCTTTGATATAATTGATGAAACAAAATTATTATAGATATCTCCTTACTTACAGTCCATAGTTTACATTATAGTTCTCTGTTTTTGCTGTCCAGTTCTTTGGTTATTTGTGGGTCTTTGAAATCTCTTTCCCTTTCATTTGTGGTCAGCTAATAACATGAGAGATAGATTCCATTAAACAACTGAAGCCAAGGGGAAAGAGAAGAAGGGTAAAAGAGCTAGTTCTCCTTGTCTTTCCAAATGGGTTCTAAGTTGGGGCTTTCTTTCAATTCTTAGCCAAGCTACTTAAAACTCTGCTGTAGTTCTTAACTTCTATGGTTCAGCCTATAGGTTTGTCAGAGGTGAATGCTTAGGGTATGCTCATATCTTTTCTGAAAATGTGCCTGACTGGCACATGAACATATCTTTGTAAATTCTCTGTTATACATCAGACATTTTACAATATCATTATTTCCCAAAGTAACTCTCTCCCCAGATTCCTCTCTCAGTCTTTCAAAAAGTCTATTATTTACCTGCTATAATTGATCTCTCAGGTTACAACAGTTGCTTAACTTCTCTTTTAATCATTTTAAGGAATGACATGTGCACAGCTTCTATATGCACTGAGAGAGATCGCAGTTGACACAAAAGCAAGCACCTTACATAAATTCTTTAACATTACCACAGACAGACCAACATAGTAAACAGGAAACTATTAATAGAAGGTCTGCTCTTCTCCCTCCAAAATTAGGTACTTACACAAGGAATGTGGGCTGCTATATTCAGACCAAGTGTTTTCTGGTAGCCTGGTAATGTAAGTTAAAATGTCACAAAGCTCTCTTACCAAGATTTAATTTGGCTTCAGCCTTTGTTTTGTAGCTGTAAATCATTGATAAAAATCAGAGTTCAGACAAAGTTGATTCTGACAGATTTTCTTAATTTTTCTTGATTTATCTATGCCAAGATAGACCCTTGGAACTCTGTAACTTTGGTAGTGCTGCTGATATTACTTAATGAATCTAATTGTGTTTTTATATACTACATTTGACAATTAGTGAAAAATAAAAATAATACTAAATGCAGCATCAAACTTTATCAAACATGTAAGAATGAATCAAATGAAAATTACAAAAGTTATTCATGAACACTAAAATATCTCATAGTGAAAAATTAAAGAAGACTTAAACATGAAGAAGTGGAAATAATTCATACCTAAGAAAATTTTACACATTAAAAAATATTAATTCTTACCCAGCCACCTACTCAATCCAAAGAAACATAAGTAAAAATGCCAGTAGTTTTAATTGTGTGTGGAAGTATTTTGAAATTATTCCTAAAATTTATATAGGAAAACTAATGGTTAAAAAAATCTATGACAATTTTGAAGAATATAAAGTTAGATAAATTTATATTCTGACAGAATGCATGATTTCTGAGCAACAGTAATTAATCCATATGTTATTGGCAAAAAGACTGATAAATAATCCAGTGGAACAGAATAGAGAATGCATACATAGACAGACATATTTACAGAAAAATATGGGCCTTTCAATAAAAGTTGCCTGAAAAATTTAATACATATATTGAAAAAATGAAACTTTTCCATACATCTAAAATTCTTAAGTATTAATATGATTTGAAAGGCTGGAAAATATATTTGACTATTGAGAAATCTACTATAACACATAAGAAGCAAGCACAAAAAAAACAAACAGATAAAGCTTGTAGAAAAGTTATATAAAAGATATGTATGTGTTACAATATAACAAAATCATATACTGCATGAAAATTCAGCATATGTCAGCACTTTCGAATCACTGAGATTCAATTGTCTGAGCATAGTTAATTAAACAGGAAATCAATGACAAAAATTAAGAGTACTTCTAAGACCTAGGGAAGGCTTCCACACTTCACAGAATCTGACAGGTCCACTCATATCATTGTTCCAACTAAACAGCAGATGTTGTAGTGTCTTCTAATGTGCACTTTTTGCCATGCACCAATCCAAATGCTTTAATATTCCATTGTGTCTCATCCTCAACCAACTCATGAGGGTGGACACAATTGATAACATGTTAGGAGATGAAGAAACTGAGTCACAAAATATGATATGATGTGAACAGCTGAAAAGCGACTCCCAAAGCTCAAAGCCTTTAGTGCTGGTCTTTGACACCAGGCTAGTAAATGACATTCAAAATATTTATATTGACAGTTTTGACAATATCAAAAGAGCTGCTTTTTTTTTTTTCTGTTGGAATTTTTCTGCATATTGCAACGACAGACACAAGCTATCATACATTTTGTCAAAACTTATAAAATTGTGTGTTGCAAAGAGTAAACCTTAATGTAAACTTTAGACCATGGTTAGTTGCAATGCTTCAATATGTGTTCATCAATTGTAATAAATGTATCACATTAATGAAAGATGTCGTTAATGGGTGAAAGTGTTGGAGGAGGAGGGGATGGAGCATATGGGAATCCCTTATATTTTTTTATGTAACATTCATGTAATCTAAAGCTCCTTTTAAAAAGAAAAAGAAGAAAATGTCCAGCACAAATATTGAGATTTTGGCCTGGCTAGTGAAAATCATTCCATTTTACTAAGAAAATATTTTACAAATATTAAAACAGAAACACTTGATATCTGGGATTGGGGTGAAGCCAGTTCCTGTGCCTCTTCTTTCCAGCTGTTTTGTCTTTGAGATGCTCAATCATCTCAGCATAGGAATCATCATAATATTAGGAGAATTGCAGTTTTATTTCTGTATTAATAATTGCCTCAATAAGCTTCAAATATCCAATATCCAATATTTGTATTTCATATTTTTATTTTTAAAGAAATTTTAGGTTACATATTTGTTACATCAAAAATATAGGGGATTCCCATATAACCCACCCCTTCTACCTCCCACACTTTCCCACATTAACATCTTTCATTAGTGTGGTACATTTGTTTTGATTGATAGACACATATTGAAGTATTGCTACTAAGCATGGACTATAGTTTACATTATAGTTTGCACTTTGCCTCATACAATTTTATAGGTTTTGACAAAATGTATAATGGCCTATATCTGTCATTGCAATGTCATACAGGACAATTACAATGTCCCAAAAATGCCCCCATGTTACACCTATTCTTCTCTCCCCTTCCCTCGGTACTTTTGGTGGCTACTGCCTTTAGATCAATGAAAAGTTCTTCCATTGCAAGAATAATAATGTTTATAATAGAATAATAATGAAATAATAATGGGTTATTGTATTCTATTGTTCATTCCCCAATTTTGAGAATTGTGGGATGGTGATGGCCACTCTGTTTCTGATTGAGAGGGGGCTTAGATCCCATAGGCAAATGGATGGCACTGTCTTGCTTGAAGTTTTAGATAAAGTATTTCTTGATACACTAAAGGAGTATTCATGCACTATTTTATTTATGTCCTTTTCTCTCATTATCTAGAGTCAATCATCATCCACAAATTACCTCTGGGCAATGTCTATTATAGATGGCAAGGATTATGCTCCCATCATTTTCCCTAATTCCTTCTGGAACTCAACATAAAGGCACTTGTTCTAAAGCAGGATTATTCCTGTCAGGATACAATATTTCAAATAAATCTTCCCACTTGAGCTTACCTACATGAAACAGGATTGGACACTAACCTTAAATCCTGACTTTCCTATCTGGCATAAGAAGACAATATTATCTTGTGAGTGTTATCATTATTAGTTTCTATTTTCCATCTCCTGTATCTCACTCTATGTATCACCAATACTTCTTTCATGCGGTGTTCACTTATTTGTTGAAAGAACATGCTAATAGGTCTAGAATAGAAAATATAGATAGAGAAGGTATGCACATAAAGAGACCAATTTCAATTTCTTTATTTTTTGCATTAAAATATTTCATACTAGAACTTTTAGGAGAATTGCTAGTTCATCATGTAGGTGAAGAGTGAACATATAACAACATTAGATGGATCTGATGACAACAATGCAAGCATTAGCTGAGGTCACTCTACATGCTGCTTAGAGCATTAATATGCAGAATGCTAATTTATATTTATGTTAAATCAATTTATTGATGTACTTGTGTTATCTACAAAATGGAAATAATGATTTATGCATGGTATTGCTGTTCAATTAATTATTTTATGAATGATTGTCTATAATTTTCTCTTTGACAATCTATATCAAGAATTTTCCACTTATTCAATTTTAATCAGTGAACATAATCCTTTATTTTGCAGATGTAATTCCTGGACTTATCATAGTATATGATGAAAGAGGATGTAAACATCTGTACATTATATATCTTACAGCTCCCAAACCAGTGCTTGCAGATAACCCACCCAAAAATCTTTTGAAAGAATTAGCAAATTATAAATAAATTAAAATTAGATGGATGGGTAAATGAATAAATTAATGAAGAAGTACTGTTATGAAGAAAACATGTTTTCCATTTCCTCAGATGGATGAATTCATCTTTCAAGTATTTGCAGAAAAGACATTATGTAATGTGCATTTACATTTTGAGGGATGAGACCAGCCATGCAATATTCTATCCACTTCAGGAAAACCTTACTGAGCAAAGTAATCCCTGACACTTTCCAGTCTGCATGTAAAGAAATGTTCCTAACTATTAAAAAATCTTTCAAAAATTTTAATATTGATTTTATATTATCATAGTACTTGGGAAAAAAGAGTAATAGTCAATGCCATTTTTATTTGCTTCATAAAAGCAATAGCACTTTGTATATTTAAGATGGAATAATTGTACATATTCAAGGAGCATTTGCTTAATCATATTGTCAGTGATTTGTATTTCATATTTATACATTTTTAAACATAGATTTCTGAGTACACCCTCTTTTAAATGTTTTATAAATGTTACATTCACAAAGTAGGTATTACTATATGCTTTAATAATAAGTAAATTTAGGTTACAAGATGTTTCTGTGTCTCCCCTGTGCAACAACGCAAGTAAATGGCAAAACTGGGATACATAAGATATCTTTCCCCGAAAGCCATGATGTTTCACCTATATGACACTGTAATGGGGAAATTCTAGGTAGAAACCTAAAATTTCTTGGTGAATGTCACATAATAATAATAAATAAAAGTAGAGATATATATGTTCAGTCCTTTTTCAAACTTTACGAGGTGCATTGAATTGTTTACCACTGTTTGGATATGCTCGTGGTCTTGGCTGCATTCTGGTGAGTGTAGACCAATTGCAAATATGATATCTTCAAGATGTTACTTAATTTAATGTATCCCACCCACCCGAATCAGGTTATGGCTTTATTCCTGATTACTAGAGTCCTTTATGGGCAAAGTAAAAGTCAGATGGAGAGAGAACCCAGAGGGCTCTGTGTGCTTTGACATGTGACAGAAAAGCCAAGGACCAAGGAGAGCTTGCAGCTAGACCAGAAAGTGAGCCTTCTGGGGGAATCACACCTCTTTGTTGATGCCTTGAATTTACACTTCTCCTAGCCTCAAAAGGGTGAGCCAACAAATTCCCATTGTTTAGGAGAAGCTGTAACATAGTATTTGTATTAGAAGTCAGGAAATTACAACACTCTGAAAGCAAATTGCATTTCTAAAATATGGCAGTAGTGGTCTGGTTAGAGAATTTGTATTAAATAATTGTTTTGATAATCTCAAACCATTAATACAAAATGATACAGCATAGATTAGAATAAATCTAATTATAAATATTGAAGTTGCCATTTTTAACCAAGATGATCAGATATGTTATCAATAATTTGGCAATAAAGTTTGTCATATAAAACAAGAAGAACAAAAAACTACTGAATGAACCATTTTTGAAGGTCCTGAAGTAAATGTCACCAGAGAGGAGCAAATGAGTCTTGTTACAGGAGGTTAGTCCAAAAGTGACACTTTCCTGTCTTCTAGGGGTTTGAAGAGGTTTTCTATGCTACAGGTGATTACGTTGGTCCTGATAAAAAAGGGAGTCAGGGAACAAGAATTGGCATGTGGGGACACAGCAAGTGTTCAATTAGTAGTGAGAAATTGAGGGTATAATATAAGCATTTCATATGAAAAGTACATTCCATGGTTTCAAGTCTTCAAGGAAAATTTAAAAAATTAAGTGAGCCCAGGAGAATATGTGTGTTCTTTAGGGTTTAGTAAGTGCTTAGGAGAGGATGCTGAAATTCTTCCTGTGGGAGATGCAAAACCCATGCTACTTGGTTACCATTTATAGCAACAGTGAAGACAGGGAAGGTTAGCAAGGGGTTAGGTATGAGTACAACATCCATGAACTCATCTGTCATCTGTAAACCATAAATTTTGCAAATGTAAGGAACACAAGCTCTTTATGTAAAAGCTTATTGAAATTCTGAAATATACTCCTGTTTATTGGTAAACATAGCAGTATATGCACAAAATAGAAGAGCTAACACACTTCATCTTAGTCACTTGATAATGTTATTAAATAATGAACATTGACTCTTACAAATAATATCTGCTTATCTTAAGTTCAAAGAAAGATATTAGAGCCATTATTCCTATTTTCTAGAACCGTGAAGATTGTGAAGAGAAAGTAATTAATACATTTATCAATCAATAACTTCATCACATTTTCTATAAGGTCATTATTCTTTGGCAAATTTTTGTCACTGATATATTTTAATAATAATGATAAGAAAACTTATAGTTAAAAACTCAAAGATTCAAAGAGTATATTTGGAATCAAAAAGTGAAGTAAGAGTACACCTCCTACAGTAACTGCCCCCAAAGAATGTGTTTTAAGGATTGTGTTAAGATTTCTAGAGACCTATTTGAATTATTTTACTAATATTAAATTAATGAGGTAGGCATTATTGAGGATATTTACTGTAGAATTTTGTCTGGGATTTTCAGTTACATCATGTACTACATCTAAGATGATCTTAAGTATTTTATAACAAAAAAGGGGGATGCTGTAAGAAATGCACCCAAGTTCCACCAATTTTACGTTGTATGAGGTCATTTAAAAATATTGCAAAGCAAACACCGATGGATGTCAGAAAGTAATTCCTTAGATGTGAGGTCATTATAGGCTGTGTGTGTGTGTATATATATATATGGAGAAAGAGAAGGTAAAAGAACAGAATACCAAAGTAAGGAAGATGGAATATACTAAGAATGCACTGAAGAACTGACTCCTGAGAAATGAGACCTTAGATCCACATGCACCTCTAAGGAAATGAGTGACTGTAATAATATAGATGATAATCTTGGGAGAGCAGAGATGTGACCCCAATGGAGGAAATCTTTGTAGTATTATTCAGTGTTGACAGAGCTTCAAAATGCTGGAAATGGGATGCATTTGAAATTCTGATGAGGATGGTATTGGAAGGAGATGATTAGATGCTGACATGAACCAGATTGTTAAGTTTCAAAAAAATACTTAGACTCATGAAAAGTACAGAGTTTGGAAAGGGCAAGTGAATAAAGATAGGAAAAAATAAATTAATGAATTAGAATTTCAGAAATGAACCTCTTGAACAGAGGAAGTTGAGTTTATGAAAATTCAAAGAGTGCATGAAGGAGGATGACATAATTTGGAATTTAATAAGAAACATTGGCATCAATGACCAAGGAAGAGAAGGATTACTGGGCATTCAAATTAGCCATAGATATGGACGGTTACATGTACCCTAAGACTATGGATAAGATGGGTATAAATACATAGGAATTGTATTATATTGAGACTCTTATTACAGTAGAATCTATTAGGATTTTTAAATGGATATAAAAGTATGTAGATATAGTGAAGCTGCTAGTGAAACAAATATTTAACATTTCTGTATTGGCTAAAACATAGATTATAATAGATTGTCCTTAATGGAAGTCATCACATACTGTTGGGCAAGTCTGGAAAATATAAAAATATAGAATAATAAGGATAATGGTTTTGAATAATTCTACCTTTCCACATAGTACTTGATATGTAGGAAATAAATGGAGTGATATTTCAATGCTCAAACACTGTGATTGAAAGGTTCCTGCAGTACTTGGAAGATGGGATGTAGCCATAAAAATGAATGGTCAACCTTAGAAAGGGGTGTAACAGTGAAACTCAGTAGGATGGGGAGTGCTAGAGGAGGAAATGCGTCATTAGGCACTATGCCATCTGAACAGACAAACGTGGCCTTTCCACTTACATTGTCATTGTTTTGTAAGTTTCCTTGGTGTTTCAGTGACCTAGTTTTGTTTTTTTTGTAATTTTGTGTATATGCTTCCCAATTTGTAAGTACAATTAAAATTACAGAATATAATATATGATTAAGTAAAGTACATAGGACATTATAAATAAATAAAATTTTGTGCTAATATCATTTATTGGTTGATTATGGTATCTAGGGAAAGGATTGATCAAAATGAAGACATAAAGATCTAATAAAATGTCTAAGGAGGAGAAAAAGAGAGAGAGAGAGCTAGAGAGAATCAAATGTGAAAATAAAAATATTACATGTTAATAACTGCTAGGAAAAGATATACGTAGTCAGCATAAATGTGATCTCAGAGAGAGAAATTCCTTAATTTGAATTCCAAATGAAATGAGAAGCAAAGAGATAACACTGTATAGTAGAGATAAAGTAATTTTTATACCTGGAGGTCACATAATGGATTCAACTGCTAATAAATTGAAAGACTCTGATATGAGTAGCTTTCTATCACTATTCAGATTCTCTTAGATCATGAACTAATGATAAGTGTTAACATTTGGAGGATTTTTCTGAAAAGTTTAGTGTATAGAAATTAGCTATATGAACTTAACAAATCCTCCAGGCAAAACTTTGAACTCCAGTATACATATTTTACAGCTAAGTGATAGAAATTTGTGTAAATATAAGCACGAGCTTTTGAAGATTTCATTTTAATGCTAACACTCTCCTAGAAAGAAGGTTTGAGGCAGGGAGACTAATGAAGGATGAGGCAATATTATGTTATGTTTTACTAACAAACAATACAGAGAGGAAATTGGATAAACATGAGCCTATAAATAGACTTAAGCTAATTTCTTTCCTCCTGTTCACTTTCCATATTTTTTAGGGATTACTTGCCTTTGGTTCTCCACATTCACAGCAAATTACCCTAAAAATGCCAAACTCTAGCCACGGTGAATGAATTCCTGCTCACAAGATTTTCTGATGCGTGGGAGTACAGAGTCTTACATGACATACTATTCCATACTGACGTACTTGGGAACCCTGATGAGGAAGTTTCTCATTGTCATAGTAAGCACCCTTGACCAGAGTCTTCATACCACCATGTATTTCTTCATAAGGAATCTGTCTGTGTTGGACATGTGCTACATTTCTGTCACTGTTCCCAAAGCATGTGTCATTTTCCTGCTGACAACAGGGCAATCGCCATGGTGGGATGTGCAGATCAGGTCTTCCTCATAATTTTCTTTGCTTAAGCTGAACTGCTGTTCCTCACCATCATGGCCTTTGACTGCAATGTGGCCATCTGCCAGCCCCTCCACTATCCTGTGAAAATAAACCCGTTGTTCTGTGTCCAGATGACACTGGCCACCCTACTCAGTGTTGTGGTCTTTGCAGGGTACTACTGGAAATGCATTCTGGCTGCCCTTCTGTCAATCCAACATGGTCCATCAATTTTTTCGTGTGTGATGTCCCCTCTCTGCTGAAGCTCTCTTCCTCAGAGATCTTAATGAATTAAGTTTTAATTTTTGTCTCTGCAGTAGTGCTTGTTGGTAGCTGTTTTACTTTCATCATCAGGTCTTATATTCACATATTATCTACTGTGCTCAAGTTTCCAACTAATGCAGAACAAGGAAAGGTCTTTTCCATTTGTGTCCTTCACATCATTTTTGTGACCATCTTTCTTAGTTCAGGTGCTGCTATAGATATGAAGCCAACCTCCAACTCACCCACAAGTCAGGACTTGATCACTTCTGTGTTTTATTCTATAGTCCCTCCTTTCTTGAATCCTATAATCTATAGTCTTAGAAACAAGCAGATAAAGGAGGCTTTAAGGAGAATTATTGGCAGAAGGATTTATATGGGAAAATGATAGGATAATTAAATCAAGACTTTCCCATTTTAATAAGGTGAGTTGAAAATGCCTCAAAGTTAAATTTCTTGCCTTTTTCCAACTTTAAGGGACATGACTTGAAATTTCAGAGACAGTCATTGTACTATATGTCTGCATAGTAACAACATAATTATATTTTATTTAGATATTTCTCCTTCAAAAACTGAACATTCTAGGATACCTGAAATATCACTGCATATGTCTTGTGTCTTTTGCCTATTATTTCTGTTTCAATTGATTTTCCTTTAAACTTATACTGTTCTAGAAAATATAAACTATACTATAACTTCATGAGAAGTTTTGTGCACTTATAAGAGTCAGAGATAATCATTCATTCTTCGTGTGGTTAAAATGATTCTAAATATATATTAACATCTGAAATCTGGGCATAAAATTAAATGAAAGATTTTTTCCTTAATAAAAGGTAAGCGTCTGAAAAGATGTCATTGGTAATTATGAATGAAGATACCTCTCCCTGTATTTCATAATGTGGAAGAAGAAATTTTCAATAAGAATTTCTTTTGTTCAAAAGAATCATGCACATGATTCAACAACAAACCACACTGTGGTGGAATATTTGTTACAGATTATGAGATAATATCGTCAGATTATTACCACCAACCATGGTCCATGTTTGGAGAGGGAAGAATAGGTGTACCATAGGGGCATATTTGGGACATTGGAGTTGTCCTGTATGACATTGCAGTGATGGATACAGGCCATTAAATATTTTGTCATAACCTACAAAATTGTGCAGGACAGAGTGTAAACGCTAATGTAAACTGTAGTCCATGGTTAGTGGCAATGCTTCAACATGGGTTCATCAATTGTAACAAATGTACCACACTAATGAAAGATGTGGGAAATTGTGGGAAGGGAGTGGAAATGGGGCATACGGGAATCCCTTATATTTTTTATGTAACATTTATGTAATCTAAAGCTTCTTTAAAAATAAAAAATAATTTTTAAAAACTCTTTCTTAGCAAGTTTTAAGTTCTCCATACAAAGAAGACAAATGTGAGGTAAATATTTCCTATTTCCACCTTATGACACTTTCAAGTCCACCTCTCAACATATTAAGATGATGAAATGATTAAATTATGCATTCCTGTTGCATATTTTAAATGTGCCTCATGTATTAGGGCCTGTAACCCATATAGTAACTGTTGAGTTTGCAGCATCACTCTCTATTGACTGAGAAATATTTTGCTATATTGGATAAAAAACTTTCCAAAAATTATTTATCTTCACATATAAACACTAAAATGTTACTGTATACAGATTTGTAAATTGGGACCTTGACTGTCACTCATTAAAATAGGCACTGCCTCTTTTGCTATTTCTAAGACTGCTATTATCATAGATAACTAATAAGTTATTACCATGGAATTATAATATTTGCAAATTATGATGTTTCCTGCATTCTTTTATTATATATAATTTGCATTAAAGTCATGTGAAGCATATTCCATCATATATGAATGGATATTTAGATATTATCTCTATTTATAATTTTAGAATGCATTGTGCTTGGAATGGGAAATTTTAGTTTGTGTAAATACTCCTAGATACAAATTAAATAAGTAAAAACAACAACAAAATTGTACTCTATAACACAGTGAACACTAATGTAAATTATGGGGTATAGTAATAGTATAATTACAATAATATATTTCCCTGAATTATAACAAGGTACCACAGTAATGCAGGTGTTAATAATAGGCTGCTTTATGAGAACTCTGTATTGTCACTATGATTTTCCTGTAAACCTACAACTTATATAATTAAATAAAACAGAACATTACCAGAAACCAAAAAAGTAATATTATGTAGCAGGTATATATAAACAATAATGTAATGTACGATCCAAGTTGGTGATCAATGCCTTAAAGCAAATAGTCATCATTTCCTTTAGAATGGAGAGAGCTTATTTTGAAATATTTTTGTAAATGAGGTGCCATAACATTTGCACACATATAATTATATAACATGGCAATCCCAAAATTCTCTAGATTGGGGAATGAACAGTGGACTAAAGTAGTTTATTAATATTCTACCATAGACTTATTATTATTCTAAAAATGGAAGAATTCTTATCATTGATATAAAGGCAATCAACACCAGAGGTTCTGAGAGGAGGGAGGGGTAAGAATAATATGGGAGCATTTTCAAGAAATTGTTATTGTACTGCATGACATTGCAATGATGGATATAGGCCATTATATATTTTGTCATAACTTAGAAAATCATGCATAAACTGTAGTGTAAACTATAACCCATGGTTAATGGCAATGCTTCAATATGTGTTCCTCAATTGTAACAAATGTTACAAAATAATGAAGAATGTTGTTAATGTGGGAACTTGTGGGAGGGGTAAGGAGTGGGGCATATGAGAACTCCCTATATTTTTATGTAACATTTATGTAATCTAAAGTACCTTTAAAAATAATAAATAAATGTATTAAAATTAAAAATGGATCAAAAAGTTTAAGGTTTATCTCACTAAAACTGATGGAACCAAGTAGAAAGTTAGAATTAATACAAGATTTGAGTATGTAATTTACTAACTTGCCCAAAATTAACACTCATAGGACACTATTCCATAAATGTGCAAAATATGTTTTCTTTACAAATACACATTGGTAATTTACTAAAATGGAAAATATTCTGGGCCATAAGGATGTCTGCAAGAAGTTCAAAACCCTGAATCTTTATATGAGATGCTCTTTGAACTCAGTTATTAAAGCAAGAAGGCCGTTTTGAAATCTCTGAGTAATTGTTCAAATTTCTATATCTCCTAGCAGTCCTATCAGTTTGATTTATGCTTTTTTTAAAGACCTTATTGATTTATTTATTCCCCCCCCCCCGCGTTGTTTTGTGCTTGTTGTCTGGTCTCTGTGTATTCTTCTGTGTCTGCTTGTCTTCCTTTTAGGTGGCAACAGGGAACTGGTCCTGGTACCTTCCAGAGTGGAAGGAGGCTGCTCAGTCTCTATTGCCACCTCAGCTCCCTGGTCTGCTGCATCTTTTATTATCTCTCCTCAGTGTCTCTTTTTTGTTGCATCATCTTGCTTCACCAGTTCTCCACACAGGCCAGCACTCTGTGTGGGCCAGCTCGCCATGCAGGCCAGCTTGCTTTTCACCTGGAGGTTCCAGGAATCGAACCCTGGACCTCCTATGTGGTAGATGGGAGCCTATTCTCTTGAGCCACATCTGCTTCCCAGCTTTATGCATTTTGAAGCTCCCCCCCCCCTTTTTTTTTGGTGAGTTAAATTAAGTACTTCTATGTCATCTTGATTAATTAACTATTTTACTAATATGAAATAACATCCTTTATTCCTGGTCTTTGCTCTAAAGTCTACATTTTCATTTGTTAATCTAAACACTGTATATTTTTAAAGATTGTGTTACCGTGTATATCTTTATGTGTTCTTTTACATTTAACCAGTTTGGAATTTTATACTGAAGTGAATTTCTTGAAGGCAGCATAGATTTGGGACTCGATTTATAATCTTATCACAGACTCTGTTTTTTAATTGTGGTGTTTTATTCTTTAAATCCATTGTATGTATTGATGTTTTAAAATATTAAAATCTATTTGATAGTTTTTTTATTTTCTTTTTGTTCCATCTATTCTTTGTTCTCTCAGTTATATTTTTCTGTCTTTATTTGGACTAAGTATATTTTATCTTCTTATTCACTTTTAGCTATATATATATACATATTATTTTCTGACATTGATTTTGAGATTGTATTATACATATTTACCTTATCTCAGTCTACTTTCATTTGATAATATATAATTTTACATGTAAGTGAAAAGAAAAGCTATCATATTTTTCCTGATATTTTTCAGCATTTCTGGTGCTCTTATTCCTTTGTAGGTCCATATGTTCAATTTATATCCTTATATTTTTTCTTCAAACCTTTTGTTTAACATTTTTACATCATGGGTCTTGTGGTGATGAATAATTCCCACTTTTCTATGATTCGATACTCTCTAATGTATTTTCATTTTTTAAATGCAATTCTATATAAGTTTTTTATCTTCTTGGCCAGCGAGAACTCTGCCATCATATTTATCTTTGTTTCTCAACTTGTAATGCAACCTCCCTCACTTTTCCTGGAAGCTATCTATTTCCAAAACAAGGGAAGGATGGATGTAAGGTAGACATTTCCATTTCAGAAGGAAGAAGTTGGAAGGAAACAGCGGCCATGGTTCCCAAACAAGTAAAAAGGGTGGGGGGGAGGAATGTAACTATGGACTTAAGTAGATTTATGATTATTCTAGCAGTCGAAGAACTTTTATCAATGATATAAAGACAGTGACGACCAGAGGTCCTGAGGGGAGGGAGAAGGGGTAGGTGTAACATGGGGAAGTTTGTGGACATTGGTATTGTCTTGTATGACATTGCAATGATGGATAAAAGCCATCATGCAGTTTGTCAAAACCTGTAAAATTGTGTGGCGTAAACTGTAAATTATATTGTCAACATATAGTCCATGGTTAGTAGCAATGCTTCAATTTGTCTTCTTCAATTGTAACAAATGTACCACAAAAATGAAAAATGTATTTGTGAGAAAGTTTGGGAGGGGAAGGGGTAGGGTATATGAGAATCCCCTTTACCTTTTTTTTCATTTTTAAAAATTTATTGAAGTATATCACTCATACATGAACATACATAAACAATAAGTGTATAGCAATAGTTGTGACCTTACAAAACAAACATACATATCATCATTACAGGGCTCTCATACCCCACCCTACCACCAAAATCTTGTATTGTTGTTAAATATTTTTAGCTAATGATTAAAGAGCATCCTCAAAATATTACTACTAACCAAAGTGTTTTCCCCCAACCCACCATATTATTATTATTATTATATCATTTATACATAAACATACATAAACAATACGTGTATAGTAAAAGTTGTAAACTTACAAAGCAAACACACATAACATCATACAAGGGTCCTATACATCAACCCTACACCAACACCTTGCATTGTTGTGAGACATTTGTTACAATTTATGACAGAATATTGTTAAACTCTAACTTCTAATTATAGTCTTTATCCTACATTCAGTGCATCTTTCCCCCAACCTCCCCTATTAATACTTTTCAATTATATATTTATGACAGAAGTTGTAAATCTACAAAACAATCATGCACATGTGCAAAATTCTCAAACAATACCCCTCTATCAACACACCACACTGTGGTGGAACATCTGCCACAGATTATGAGATAATATTATCCAACCACGAAAAGGTTCACAGCATACATAAAGCACCCATCTTCCATACTCTCCCATTATCAACACAGTACATCTTTGGAATAGATTTAGGAATATTACATTTTAACTGTTAAGCACAGTCTGTAGGTCACTCCAGTTGTATTTTGCCCATGCTTCTCTACATTCCCACCACTCTGCAATAGTCATGTACTTCTTCTCTAGCTCACAAAGAACACTCATGCATCTCTACTGTCAACCACAATTCTCATCCACCTCTGGGTTTACTGTGCTATTCAGTCCCTAGAGTATTCTCAAGCTTTCTGTCAAATGGCATTTATAACCCTAGACTACCCTTTTCAGTCACATCCCCATTTATAAACCAGCTGTTACTCACTATAAAATGTTACCATCAACTCTGTACAGTTCCACACTTTTACAGTAAAGCTAATTAAAACTTCTACATACATTATCAGTAGTCCATCTCAGTTCTTCTCTTATCTCCACTAAAAATCCACCACCTATCACCATATATTGAAGATATTTTCCTACATTTTCTTCTAGAAGCTTTATGGTTCTTGCTTTTATATTTAGGTTTTTATTCATTTTGCGTTAATTTTTGTATAAAGTATGACAAAGGAGTCCTCTTTCCTTCTTTTGCTATGGATATCCAGTTTTCTCAGCACCATTTGTTGAATGGACTGTTCTGCCTGAGCTGGGTGGGTTTGACAGACTAGTCAAAAATCACTTGACCATAGATGTGAAGGTCTGTTTCTGAAACATCAATTCAGTTGTATTGGCGTATGTGTCTGTCTTGATGCCAGTTCCATGCTGTAGCTTGGGCATATGATTTAAAGTCCAGAAATGAGAGTCCTACAACTTCACTTTTCCTTTTTAAGATGTTTCTGTCTATTCAGGAACACTTATCCTTCCAAATAAATTTGATAATAATTTTTTCCATTTATTTTTAAAATGCTCATGGAATATTTATTGGGATCACATTGAATCTATATATCAATTTGAGTATAATTGACATCTTAATGATATTTAGTCTTCCACTCTATAAGTATGGAATGTTCTTCCAATTATTTAGGACTTTTTAAAATTTCTTTTAACAATGAATTATAGTTTTCTGAATACAAGTGCTTTACATCTTTGGTTAAGTTTATTCCTAAATATTTGGGTTTTATCTGTCATATTTTATTTTCACCACTCTTTTGACACATTTAGTTACTTTTATTGATATAATCTTCATTTATAGACTCTCTTCCAGGCCTCTCTCTCCTGTCTTTTCTTTTCAGGCTGTAGCACACCCTTTAGTATTTCCTGCAAAGTGGGTCTCTTGGTTAAAAACTCTTTCAGTTTCTGTTTATGTGTGAATATTCTAAACTCACCCTCATTTTGAAAGACAATCTTTTCAGATATAAAATCCTTGGCTGGAAGTTTTTCTCTTGCAGTATCTTAAATATATCATACCACTGTCTCCTTGTTTCCATGGTTTCTAGTGAGAAATCAGCACTTAATCTTTTTGGGTATCCCTTATATGTTATGCATTGCTTTTCTCTTGCTGCTTTCAGAATTCTCTCTTTGTCTTTGGCATTTGACATTCTGATTAGTATGCATCCCGGAGTTGGTCTATTTGGATTTTTTCAGTTGGGAGTATGCTGTGCTTCTTGGACATGGATAACTATCTCCTTCAAAAAGGTTGGGAAATTTCCTACCATTATTTCTTCAAATATTCTTTCTGCCCCCTTTCCCTATTCTTCTCCTTCTGGGACACCCATGGCACATATGTTTGCATGTCTCTTGCTGTCATTTAGTTCCCTAAGACATTATTCAAGTTTTTCCAATCTTTTCTTCATCTGATATTTTGTATGTACACTTTCAGAGGCCATTTCTTCTAGCTCACCAATCCTTTCTTCTGCCTCCTCAAATCTGCTATTATATGATTCCAGTGTATTTTTTAATTTCATTTATTGCACCTATCATTCCCATAAGATCTGCTATTTTTCTATGTATGCTTTCAAATTTTTCTTTGTGCTCATCCAATATTTTCTTAATATCCTTAATTTCTTTAGCCATCTCATTGAATTTATTAAGGAGGTTTGTTTGAACATCTATGATTAGTTGTCTAAACTCCTTTATGTCAACTGGAGTCTTATCTTGTTCCTTTAACTGGGCCATATCTTTCTGTTTCTTGGTGTGGATCATAATTTTTTGTTGGTGTCTTGGCATCTGGCTTACTAGAATATTTATTCTGGGTGCAGGTTTCTCTTTAGTTTAGGGCTTCCTGCCCTTTCTCCCTTGCTGGTTGTGTAGTAGGAGCCATGGATGTATTTGGTACTATAAGCTGTGGAGGCTCAAGCTGCCCTCAGTGCAGCAAGAACCGATGAAACTTCTCCCAACTTTCTCCTTTGCCAGGAGTAGGGACAGAGCCACAGCTGTGTGGAATAATCCAAGTTGTGCAGACCTTGACTGTAGTTGCCCAGAGAGACTGATGAAGCCTCATGTGCCTTCTCCCTTGCCTGGGGCAGGGATGGAGCTGCCCGTGTGGGCAGCAATCTAGCAATGCAGGTCCAAGATGACTGCAGTTGCCCAGATAGGCTTCTGATTATTCATTTTGTGCCAGCCAGATTTACCTGCAGTTACCTGAATAGGCTGTTGAAAGTCCCACCAGCTTCCTCCCTGCTAGAGGTGGGGCTGAAGCCTAAGCTATTGCTACAGGCCAATCTGGGTGAAAGAAACCAGTCCCTACCATCACTGTGGTTTTCAGTCAGCCCAGCTTCCCCTCATACTGGTGATGGAGTCAAAATGGCAGCTACTGGCCTCATTCTGACTTGGACAGGTTCAAATTTCAGTGTTTTTCTGGTTATATTTTAGCAAGCCAAACTGACAAATCAGTAGCTGACATTGGTGGCCAACCAACCATCTCTTCCTCCACTGTTTTGGGGAAATGAAGCTTCCAATTCCTGCCAAAGAATAGTTCCTGTGATGGCTTGCACCCTAAAGTAGGATGATCTGTGTCATCTCCTGTTATTTCCGAGATCTGTGTCATGGCCTGTTATTTCCCAGAGAGACTGCTGTCAGCCTCCCCCAGCTTCCTTCCTGTCTGTGGTGGGCCTGGAGCTTAAACTAGAGTGGCAATCTGATCTAGAGGGAAAAAAGCCAGTCCCTACCAGCACTATGATTTTCAGTCAGCTCTGCTTCCCCTCGTGTCAGGCACGGAGTTAAGATGGTGGCTACTGGCCTTTTTCTGACTTGTACAGGTTCAAACTTTAGCTGTTCTTAGGATTATACTTTAGCCCGCCAAATTTACTAATCAGTGGCTGAAATTGGTGACCAACCTTCTCTTCCTTCCACATTTTTGGGAAGTAGAGCTTTGAATTCCAGCCGAGGAACAGCTCATGAGGCCACTTGTGCCTCCAATGGAGGATGGGCACCAGCCTCCTTGGCGTGGAATGCTGTACTTAATGAATCTTCTCTGCAGTTAGGCAGTCTCCTCCTTCCACTCTTTCAAGTATGCTGCAGGATGCTCTTCTGGTCTCCTGGAGCCCCCAAACAAATCCTTTGATTAGCTCTGGGTGATTACTACCTGCCCTGTAGCAGGAGCTGATTCTAGGAGCACCTTACTCTGTTGCTATCTTGCTAGTTGTCTCTCGAATCCCCTTTATTTTTGATGTAACATTTATGTAATCTAAAGCTACTTTAAAAATTATATATATATATAAATTTAAAAACCAACAGGCAAACTTCATTCTTTCCCAAGGTCTGAATTTGCTGTGGTTTGTTGCTTTGTCCTCTGGGCCTGTTATAGCAGCAGCTCCAAACTTCCTAAACACTAGTACAGTAACCTTGTCCATCCCAAACACTGAGAGGTAAGCCCCACTGTCTGCAGGAACCTGGGCAGAAGGCCTGCCCCTCCAAACCCTGAAACACAAGTCCTGCCTATCCATGTGCTGCATGGAATGTCCTCTCTCTCAACCTTAATATATCTCTTCTTCCCTAAATTCTGTTTCCATCATTCTCCCATGACCTCCTTTTTCTTTCATTTCTACCATCACAATCTCTGTAATTCTAGGCTGGTAATGTTTCTGGGCATTAGATCATATTCCCTATAGATATGTTCAAGTCATAATTTGCATTTCTACAAGTGTGAACCATTTGTACTTAGAACCTTTGAAGATATTATTATTAAGGTGTGAACTCATTTGTGAATAGGTTCTTTGAATATCTTATTCAGATTAGACCAAATTGAATCAGGCTGTGTCTTAATCCATATGATTGGAGTCCATATTTTCAAAAGAAATTCAGATGCTGTCAGTCAGTACTGATTATGTAATATGCAATTTTTTAAAAATAATTTTTTATTCTGGGAACACACATATAACCTAAAATTTCCCATTTATCCAGTTTCAGAGATACAATACAGTTGTGACAACACATTCACAGGTTTGTGCTACCATCACCACCATCCATGGCCAAAACCTTTCCAACTGCCCAAACAGAAACTCTTTACCAATGAAGCATTAACTCTTCATTCCATTCCAACAGTTTTTTGTTCTTGTTGGATGAATTTTTTTATAAATATCTGTTAGGTCTAGTTGGTTTGTAGTAACATTTAAGTCTATTTCATTACAGATGTTGTGTCTAAATATTCTATCTATTATTAAATATAATGTAGTGAAGTCTGATACTACTAATGCATAGTGATATATCACTCCATTCATATCTGTAGATTTTATGTCTTCTTGATGAATTAACCACTTTTTCATGACATAGTGTTCTCATCTGTCCATTGTAAGAGTTTTTATACACATCTGTTTTATATGATATACATATAGCTATTCCAGCTCTCTTTTGGTTAATGGAGCTGGCCTTATTTTCTGCCATCTGGAAACAACAGCTTCTGGACCCCCACCAGTATGCATTTGGATGTAAAGCGCCAGTGGACCTTCTTCCTTTGTTGTTAAGTTGTTTTTGCATATTTTCCATTAGTTCATTGATTTTTTTCGTCTTTTGCTATTTGTTTCCAATGTGTCTTATATGTTTTTTTCCTTATTTCTTCCATTAATAACCTTTGTTTTTAATTGTTTTTTCATTGTGAACAATTTTGACTGTTTCATTGCCTTTCCAAACATATTTTTAGGAATTTTCTGGATGATTATGTCATAATTTCACATCTAAATATGGGACCATTAACAAGACTTTTAATCGTAATTTCATTTACTTGTGTTGTAAACCATATAGGAAAAAAGAGGAGTAACTTTTTAATAAGAGGACCTATATTCCAGTTTATCCACAAATGCAACAATACTAGCTTTTAAATTTCTATATATAGTTGCCTATTCTAGTGTTCTGTGGTTCTTTTTATGGCTTCAAATTAATGTCTAATGTCCCTTTTTTTTAGCATCAAAGAGTCCCTTTAGCATTTTCATGTGGGACAGGATTACTAGTGCTAGAATTGCTCAACTCTTGTTTTCTTGGATTGTCTTCATATTGCCTTCATTTTTGAAGTAGAGTTCTGCTAAATATAGATTTCTTGGTTCACTTATGTTTCTTTCAGTACTTTAACTATATCATTTATCAGCTTTCTGATGCTCATTTTATCTGAAGAAAATCAGCTATTTATATAATGGATCCTTTGCATGTGATGAGTCACTGCTTTCTTGCTTTTATCAAGATTCTTTGATTTTGACTCTCAATCATTTGATTATAATAAGTCATATTACTGAAATCTGAGGTCATTCTACCCTGGATCATCTTTGATTTCACCATGTCTTTCATCAAGTTCAATAATATTTTGAACATTATTTCTTCAAATTCTCCTTTGGCCCCTTTCTCTTTATGCTCTCCTTTTGGGGTTCCTGTATGTGTATGTTGTTAGGCTTATCATGTTCCCCAAGTCTCTTGGGATCTCTTCTTTTGTCCATCTTTTTTTTTTTATGTTCTTCAGACTGTATTATTTAAATGACCTATATTCCAGTTGGCTAATTCTTAAGACTGCTCAGATATGCTTTTGAGCTACTTTAGAGAATCTTTCATTTTATTTGTTGTGTTTTGCAGCTTCAGAATTTGTTGTTAGTTCCATTTTATAATTTCTGTCTCTTTACCAATGACCTCTATTTATAAAATGCTGTTATCCAGGGTTCCTTTAGTTCATGGTCCATTATGTTTGATACTTCTTTGAGAATATGTAAGGTAGTTAATTTGAAGTCTTTGTACAGTTCAAGTTTTTCCTAAGGGACAATTTCTTTTAATTACACTTTTCTTCCTGTGGATGGAGCATGATTTCTTGTTTCTTTACATGCTTCATAATTTTTTGTTATTGAAAACTGAATGTTGTGAATATTATAAGGTGGTAATATAGAAGTCAAATGCATCCTCCTCCTTGGACTTTGTTGGTTGCATGTTATGGTATTTTCTCTTCCCTAGAATTTATATAATAACTATATTCTTTGTTGTTTTTGGTCTCTGGAATCTGTTATTTTACCCTGTGTTCAGTTAGTGGTTTAACAGAGATTTCTTTTTACACTTAGAGCCAAGGGGGAAAAAAACAAGGGTAAAGAAATAAAAAACTCTCCTGGTTTTTACAAATTGGCTTTCTTTGTACACTCTTTCAAACTTAGCCAGAGTGTCTAAAACCCTGTCCTGGCCTTCAGTTTTGTTTGTGCTGAGGTTAAATATCAACAGAAGAGAAAGTTCAGGTTCTTCACAGGTCTTTCTCAGCATTGACCCCTAGAATTGTGTGTGACTTTCTAGATTCCCTGTTATATGTGGGAATATTTGCAACACTTTCCCCAACTTCTTTTTCCAGGATTCAGGCTTATAGTGCTTTGTCCAAACTCTAATCTATTATCTCAGTCATTAGCATAGTGTTCATTTGTCTTTTCAATATTTGGGTATTTCATTCCACATAGCTTTTCTCCTTGAGACAGTTCCAAGTTAGATACTACAAAGGTAAGTACCTTGCATTACTTCTTCAGGTAACCCCCAGACAGACCAAAACAGTCACACATAATTTTATATGTGAAGTTTTACCCAGCTCGCTCTGGAACCAGGTATCCACATGGAAATGTTGGGCTACCACCCTGAAGACTGCCACCACACATGATAAAGGGGCAGAATAAGGTAAGTTAACATGTCACAATCTCTCCAAACATTTATGTATGTATATTAGAAGAGTTGTAAGCTTAGAGGAAAATCATGCAAAAAGTACAGAATGCCCACATTCTCCCACACAAACTCAGTTTTTCTTATTATTAACATTTTGAATTAGTGTGGTAATTATGTTACAATTAAGGGAACAATATTATTATACTGTAATTATACTATTAACAATATTCCACAGTTTACATTATGGTTCACTCTTTATGTTGTATTTTAGTATGGCTTTATACACATTTTTATTCCAGTAGCATATGTACACGTAAAGTTTCCTCTTTTAACTACCCGTAAATATATAACTCAGTGGTTTAAATTACACAGTCATAATGATTTGAAATGACTGAGATTGTGGCAGGAACCATTCTGTCTTACAACAATGACCTCTGTGTTCATGTTTAGTTGAAACAGTGCAGACACAATCATATTACATAAAACCCCTGAGAACATAGCCATTGTTGTCACTGATAGCCAATGCCCAGGGAAAGTTTCAAAGAGATAATTGGTTCTAGTCGTTGAGGGAAGAGGCCCCAACAAGAAATTATGCATAAAACAACTTTCGTATATCAAGAAAGATAAAAAAAATATTAAAATATTTTAACCTGTGAGTTTCCTGTGGATCCTGGAGAACAAGGATCAGAGGAGAAAACCAAATTTCCAACCTCTGTCAAAGGCATGGAAACCATGGTTTCCTTATAAGGAATGGAGCAGCTTGGAAAGGAATGAAAAGGGAAATTTCAGGATTTATTTAATTTATCACAGAAAAACACAGAACTGCACAACACAGAGTCAATCCTATTGTAAACAGTGGGCTAAAGATAATAGTATAATTATAATAACATATTTCATCAATTGTAACAAAATATGACACAAAGATTTTTAACAATATGGAAAAATGAATGTGTGATGGGGGAATAAATGGAAATTCCTTACCTTCTGCATGACTTTTCTGTAAACCTATAAGTACTATCATAAAGAACAATTTAAAAACTATTAGAGGCCTGAATTAAATAAGTACAATAAGCACATTCATGGAGTCAGAAGTTGGAATATAGATTACAATGGGCTGTGATGGGCATAGGGAATGGTGAGTTAATGCTTAATTGTTGCAGAATTTCTGTTAGGATTGATGGAAAAATTTTAGTAGTTGAAGGTGGTGGTCATAGCACATCATTATGACTGTGTAATTAAAACCCCTTCATGCTTACCTGCACCTGAAAGAGGATCTGACCCATGCCAGAATCCAGTTACCCATTTACATAAGAAAATATTAACTTTTCTGTTTACTGTTATTCATTTCTTTTCTTCTTCTTCACCTATGAATCACCCCCACTTTTCTCCAGCACTGTTCACTTTTTTAGGAGAGAAATATTGTAAATTAAATTAGAATAAAAAATATAGGTAAAGAAGGTGTTCACACACTAGGAACAACATCTTCTTTTATATTCATGGTATTGAAATTCATTCCAGCAGATTTAACAGAATTGAGAATTATTAATGCAAGTGCAGAGTGAATGGACAACAGCAGAACCTGATGGAGTCAATGCCAGCAAAAGAGGCAGGGATAGGAGCAGCTCTGCTCTCTGCCTATGGTTTCAGTGAGGAGAATGCTAATTTAAATTATGTTAAAAATTTAATTATAGTGGGCTGTGCTTTATCTTAAAAATTGGAAATAATTATTTTGTATATATATATATTTAGTCACTAATTACAACTGTCTATGATCTTTGCTTTGCCAAGTATTATAAAATAATTAAATGAATGCCCAACATAAAATAAAATATGTGCCCAATACCATATATTTGAGGAATAATTCCAGAGTTTCCCCTTAATATATTATGAAAGAGCATGCAGACATTTCTCACTGATTCATCCATGCAGATTCCTGCCCAGTTTCTGCATATGATTCACCCCAAAATATTGAGTTAATTATAAATATATTAAATATTAAAAGGATAGGTGGATGAAAAATTAAATGAATACATATATTAATGAAGAAATTATATCTTCCAACTCTTCAGATTGGAAATATATTCATCATATCATTGCAGAAAAGGCAATGAGTAACTTGCTTTTGTACTTCAAAATATGAGAAATCACATGCAATATTCTTCTTACCCCAGGAAAACTTTTCTGTGCATGTTATACCCCTGCTGCACCCAGTCTATTGGTAAATAAATGGTCTCAGTTTTACAGTTTCCATTCAAAACAGTTCAGAACATTTTATATTAACTCATTTTCCTTTTAACAGAAAGTTCCATTAGCAGAGGAAGAGCACTAGGTTTTCCTTCCATTTCTTTGCCTGTTTATAAAGAATAGGGCCATGGGTTTAAGATGGAAATGATTTAAGTGCTGAAGGGATCACATGCTTAATCTTTTTGTCAGTGATTTGTAATTCTTATTTTTTTTTCAACATGGCTGCCATCTTGTGTTCCTTCTCTATTTGGAATATTTTATAAATATTAAATTCATCAGGTATATATTATTGAAAATTCTACAGATAAGGAAGCCAAGTTTCAAAGATGTTCATGAGTTTCCCAAAGCTACAAAGCAAGAAAATGTCAGAGTTAAGGAAAAAACATATTGTCCATTAAATCCATGAATTTTTAGCTTAACTAGACTGACACATGGAATTTCAATCTACAGACCTAAAATTGGTAATTTTGAAATAATTAGTCTTTTTCCTCTGTGTTCAGACTGTGAAAACCTGGTGTATTTCTATAATTTTGTAGTAGTAGTCTGATAGTAGTTTTAAAATGTAGCCTGCAGAAAAAGTCAAACAACTCTTTATAAGATCTCAACCTTCAGAATGTAACTGACTTCAGTAGGTTAGATCTACTTATAACATAAAGAACTAGTCATTTTAAACAATGTGATCATACAATGCTATAAATAAACTCCTGGCATAAAATAGCAATAGCAACAAAAGAAAAAGCTACTTAATGAACCACTTTTCAGTGTCCTGAAATAAAGTCCACCAGAAGGGAGTGAAAAGAGAAAATTTAATCTTGGAAACAGGAGGTCAGTCTGAAAGTCACACCCACTATGCCTTCTGACATTTAACAGAGGTTGTCTATGTTATAAGTGGTTACATTAGTCATAAGAAAAAGAAAAAGGGAACAAGGTAAGAAGAATGTGAAGTATAGTGGCATGGTGAATGTTGCATTTTCAGTGAGAAATCAAGGATGCAATGTTAAGCAGATCTGGAAATGTACATCCTTTCAAATAATCAAGGAATTTGTTCAAGTCCAGTAGAATATGTGTTTGCTTTAAGGTTTTTAGTTGAGGGGCCTGCAATTCTTTAAGGGGTTATATAAACATGGTAAATCTCTGCAAATTATAGTGACACAATGAAAGGGAATATTCACAAGTAATTGGGTGTGTCTCAAAATTCATGATTTACTCACATATTACCAACAATGCATAAATTTTGCACATGAGCAGAAAACTATCTCTTTCTGCCTCAGCTTATTCAAGTTCTGTAATATGTTCAGAGTTTATGAGAAAATGTAATATTTCATAAAACAAAGAGGACATCACATTTCATATTATTCTGCTTCATAATGTTAAGTAAATACTCATTCCTAAAATAATGTTTACTTCTCATAAGTTGCAATGAAAGATACTGGCAGTCATTTTTCTTATTTTCTACACCTGTCAAGATTGTGCTGAATTTAATGACTGTCTGATTTAACAAACCTAACAACTAATCACTCCCTTGCTGTTTCAGGTGAGGTTATTATTCCTAAGTAGTATTTTTTAAATTGCAAAATGTTGAAATATATATCTATGGTAATAAAATTACCTTAGTTAGAAATTTCAAATAATATAAATTGAAACAATAAATAAGCAGAATTACAACCATTCTCCAGTAGCTATTCCCAAAGGAAAGTGTTTAAGGATTTTTATAATATTTTCAGAGATCTTCATTTTGAAATGTTTTGATAATATTAAAATAATACAATGGTTGTTATTACAGATCTTTCTTGGCAAATTTTTCCACAGATCTTAGTCCAATAACTCATTGTATGAATGAATGTATTTTATAATAAACTGGTGGGGATACAAGACATAATCAAATATAATCATTTTTTTTTACTTTTTTAAAAAAACTTAGAGTAGCTGTAGGTTTATAGAATCTTCATGCAAGAAGTACATAGTTCCCATATATTTCCCTGTCATGCAAAGTTTTACCCATTATTAACAATTTTTATTAGTGTGATACCTTTGTTAAAATTCATGAAACATTATTATTATACTTCTGCTATTGAATTTAGTACATTGTTTACATTGTGCTGTACAGTTCTATAGGGGTGTGTGTGTGGTAACTTATATGCAACCTACAATTTCACTTTTATCCCCTTTTTTGAATATACAACTAATTTGTGTTAATTGCATATGTTAACTTGTGTCTCCATCCCCATTATCCATTGCCAAAACTTTTCCAACACGCCAAACTGAAACTCCATACAAATTAAGCATTAACTCCCCATTTTGCTCTCCCATTTGTTTCTAGTACCCTGTAGTCTCCTTTCTGATTTCATGAGTATGCTTATTCTGCTTATTTCATATAAGTGAGCTCATAAAGTATTGTCATAAGTAGTTTATTTCATGCAATCTGATATCTCCAAGGTGCATTCATGTTGCAACACACATCAGAACTTCATTCCTTATTATGGAAGAACAATATTCCACTGTATGTATAAACCACATATTGTTTATCCATTCATCTATAGTGGACACTTGGGTTGCTTCCAACATTTGACAATTTAGAATAATTTGACTGTGAACATCAGTGTGCAAGTGTCTGTTTGAGTTCCTGCTTTCAATTCCTTTGGTTATATACCTAGAAGTAGAAATGCTGGGTCATATGATAATTCTATACTTAACTTTCTGAGGAATCACCATGCTGTTTTCCACAGTGGCTACACCATTTTACATACCTACAAACAATGTATGAGTGTTTCTAATTTTACATATCCTCTCCAGCACTTATTTCCTTTTGGTTTCTAAATAGTAGCCTTTCTAGTCAGTGAGTGATGGTATCTCATTATGGGTGTTTTGTTGCTGTTTTGTTTTATTTTCTCTTTTTTATTCATTTTTATGCTTTATACTTTTTATTTTTCTATTTTAAAACTTTTTATTGTAGTAAAATATAAATAATTCAAAATGCCCCATTTGACCCACTTTCATGTGTACAATTCAATGGTATTAATTATATTCACAATATTGTGCTACCATCACCAAAATCTATTACCCCAACTTTATCAATACCACAAACTTTGCACCCTTTAGGCAATTAACTCCCTATCGCTTCCCTGACTATAATCTACTTTCTGCCTTTAGGAATTTGCTCATTCTAGGTACTTCATATAAGTGAGATCATACAATACCATACAATATTGTGTTCCTATCTTGGATAATTTTCTTTTTGCTCAAATTAGATTTGGTGATAATTGTGCCTTGTACATTGATTCTTCATGGCCTAGAATTGTGCATGCCCAATGTAACTGCTTGGCACATGCTGGCAAATAAGGTAAATAATGAAAGAATAGTTTTCATTCCTTAACTTACATACAATTAATTTTAATTAGCATGATTTATACTCTGTCCCACACAATTAATTGTTTTGAAAAAAAGACTATTGCAAGTGATATGTTACCAGAAGTCAGAAAGTTATATATTGCATCATGATATGACTAAGGATAGATTATTTAAGAAATATAATGTGAGATGTATCTTACTGACTTGCCAGAATTATTACAGATACTGATTGCAAACTGTGTAAAGGATAAGGGGAAATGAGTGAAGTTTTCAAAGAAAGGGAAAATATGGGGATACAGTGGTGGAAAAGTAGATGAGAGTAGAATAATTAAGAAGATAAGTAGAAAAGGGGCAACGGAGGAGGTTGAAAAAGAGAATACCAAATTAAAAACTTTGGAAGGTCATAAAAAATTCAATTTGAACCTAACCATTGAGAAAGGAAACTTTGGAACCAATCCCAATGTACCTTTAATGACATGAGGGACTAAACCACTATAAAGGTGAAACAAGGGAGAACAGAGATGTGACACCATGGGTGAAAATACTTGTAACTCACTACAGAATGGAGAAAGTACAGGGAGCTGAAGATTGAAGTAACAGCTAATTGGTCTTCTGATGTTATTGGAATGAGAGGCTTAGATCTATCAGAATCAAGATTGTTAAGTTTCACTTAAAAATGTGAGGTGGATGGAGACAACATTTTTTGAAAAAGGCTAAAAAAAAACCTAGCAGAAAAATAAAAATATTTAATTAATGGATCAGAGTTTAAGAATAAATATTTCAAACACAGAAAACCAAGCATTCATGTAAGTTTGAGAATATATGGAAAGGAATGAAAAAGAAAATGACATTTAATAGGAAACATGGCATCAGTGCAAGAGTAGAATGAAGACTAGAAACCTAATCAATAAATGGTTTTGTTCACTGCAAAATAGCTGGTAAGTAAGAAAATTGAATGAAATGTATAGCAATTATTTCTGTTGAAATACTTAAGTTATTAGGGTAAGATATTTTAAGAATTTTAAATAAATATTAAAGTGTTTTTATTTTTGAAGAGCCTGGGGAAAATACATATTTTAATGTACTAGAAGGGTTAAAGTAAATTATCCTGAGTTGAAACAGTCATATACTTTTGGGAAAGTATAAGAAATATGGAAATACAGAGTCATAGGGAAATTGGTTTGAAAAGCTTTTGTGTAGTAATTAATACTCAATGTGTGGGAAATCAATGAAGTGATGTTTCAACTCTCGTTTACTGTAATTTAAATATTTCAAAACCATGCTCTCATGGCCCCCACAGTACTTGGCAAGCTGTGATGAAATTGTACACCTAAATTGTCAGTTTGCATGAAGGACTGGGATTGCTGTGGTAAGAATCAGTAAAGCTCAGTAGACTCAGGAGTTCTGGTGAAGGAAATATGCCACATCTCAAGGGATAGCTGCACAGCCAAACCAGGTTTTCAGTGCCTGTGCTTCCTCTTATATCTCCATGATCTAGTAAAATTTCTTGAGCTTTAACTGACTGAGTCTTTTCACTTTTAAACTTTATATTTTACTTCCAAATTTGCAGTCATAATGAAAATTACATAACGTAACCTGTGAATAACAGGGAATCATTTACATAGGGAATTCTAAATAAATAAAATATCATGTTCATATTGTTCGTTTAGTTAATTATTCTATCTCGGCTAAGAAAGGAACAAAAACAGGCAACAAGGGTTTAATAAATATTGATAAAGAGAAAGGAAAGAGTGGGAGGGAGGGAGGGAGGGAGAGAGGTTGAAGAATCCAATGTCGATACTAAGAGTAGATGCTAATAGTTGCAAGGCAGAGATATATGTAGCCAACAAGAATGTGGTTATCAGAGATAGCAATTCTTAAGGAAAATTTCCAAATAAAATTAGTACTAAACGTTAGAGTGGTAGAAGTGGATAAAACATAATATTCTACCTCTTGGGCAAGAAATGGAATACAATCACATATAAAGTTTAGAGAGGCTCTGATGCAATATTAATCTATATTTATCCAGATTGTGTTTGGTCATCCATTAATAAAATTATGTGTTAACACATATAGAATACTTCTAATTTCTCAGTTTATAAAGATATTACCTGTATTAACTCAATTAATCCTCCAGTATACCCGTTGAACTGCTAGTATGTGCTAATATTTGAAGAAAATTAGAGAAACATGGCTATATGCTCTGGAAGTAAGAAAAAGTAGCAAGAAGACTATAGGAGCTTAAGGCTACAGTATGTTACTTCCTACTAACCAGTATGATTTACAGATGAGAAATATTGGATGTTGATTGATGAATTTACTTAGGCTAATTTTCCCCTCATTCTGACTCTCCATGTTCTTTAGGGATTATCTGCTGTTGTCTTTCCATGTACACAGCACATTCCTTAAAGATGCCCAACGCCACCATGGTGACTGAATTCCTGCTTACAAGATTCTCTGAAGTGTGGGAGTTCAGGAATCTATCCTGCAAAATCTTGCAAAGCTCTGTCCAGCAGAGTCCTCGGCATCGCAAGTGAAGTTCCTCTGAACACAGTGGTTGAGAGAGGTGAGGGGGAGAACAGCTAAAAGAGCTGATTCTCATCATGGTTTTTATTCTCTTTTCACAAATCACAAGGTCAATATGAACATGCAGGGCCTCAGAAAGTCCTGGGCTGTGCAGGAGATAATGGAGCAGCAGAAAACTCTAAGTAACAGTGTAGAGTAAGAAAGTTCTTATTGTTTTCAGCAGGAACCCATAACAGCAGCTATTTCCCATACAGCAGTATATTGCTTGTGCAGCAAAGCAGGTTTTAACTGTTTCAAAGATATTTTAACCAAAGCCTTCCCACATGGGAGTACAGGGTCTTGCATGCCATGCTATTTTTTCTGATGTTCCTGGCAACACTGATGGGCAACTTTCTCATTGTTGCAGTAACCACCCTTGAAAAGAAACTTCACATCCTCATGTTCTTCTTCCTTAGACATGTGCTACATTTCTGTTACAATACCCAGGGCTTGTATCATCTTCCTGCTTGACAACAGGATGATCTCCATGGCAGAATGTGCTGCACAGATCTTCTTTGTATTTTGGTTTGCTTTTATAGAGCTGCTGTTGATCACTATGATGGCCGGTGATCACTATGTGGCCATCTGCCAGCCCCTCTGCTACTCTGTGATCATGAACCCTTGGTTCTGTGTCCAGATGACACTGGCCACCCTACTCAGTGGTGTGGTATTTGCAGGATTCCACACAGGCAACACATTCTTGTTGTCTTTCTGTCAGTCCAACATGGTCCATCATTTCTTCTGTGATATCCCCTCTCTGCTGAAGCTTTCCTGCTCTGACACCTTAAGTAATAAAATTTTTATTTTTATCTCTGCACTGGTGATTGATGGTGGCTGTTTTGTCTTCATCACTGTCTTATATTCATATATTTTCTACTGTGCTCAAGTTTCCAACCAGGGCAGAGAAAGGAAAGGCCTTACCCACCTGTGTCCCTCACATCCTTGTGGTGACCTTCTTTCTTATTTCAGGCATTGTTATGTAAGTGAAGCCAACCTTCAGCTCATCCACAATTGAGACATGATCACCTCTGTGTTCTATTCTATAGTCCCTCTTTTCTTGAATCCTATAATCTATAGTCTTAGAAACAAGAACATAAAAGAGGCTATAAAGAGGATGATGAGAAAAAAAGCTTTATTCAGGAAGATGATAGGATAATCATTTTAAGACATTTGTATGTTGAAAAGGTGATTTGAAAAATGCTTCAAAATTAAATTTATTAGCTATTTTCAATTATGGGCACCCTAATATAGGTCCTAAGAGAAAGTCATTGTATTATGTGACAGCATAGAAACAACATAAACATATTTCATTTTGAGGATTCCCCTAAAAAAAATTATGCATATGCTGATGCTGAAACAACACTGCTTAGGCCCTTTGCTAAAATCTATATATTAATAGGTTTCTTTCCAATTATCTTTTTGAAATCTAGAGAATCCTAGAAAAGCTATAAATAAACACTGCATGCTCTATTTATGTAATTATGAAATACATAATCATTTATTTATTAATAAATTTAAAATAGCCCTAAGTGTAAATAATAAATTTTATCTCCATAAAACAGAAGCATGTGATGATGGTATGTTTGGCAAGATTGCTCAATAATATTTCATCTTGTTTTTCAAAATATAGAAGAATAGATTTTCAATTAATATATTTTGACCAATCAAAAAAACATAATTTACAAGAAGTTTTTCAATGGTACATTTAGAAAATTTGTAACTGAGATTATTTATTAGTAGGTGTTCTACTCCTTATGACAAGAATACAAAAATAAGGTAAATTTATTTCCATTTCAACTATAAAACTTCTGTTACATTGTTCCTCTATATTAAACTAATAAGATGGAAATATGGATTTCAGTAGAGTTTCATAGAGGTATCTCAAATATGAGGACTCATAATTCCTACAGTAATGCCTGCTGTATGCACATTAATATTTACTCAGTGAGGAAATAATTAACCATATTGAATACATCCAAAACTTGTACAATGATTCATATTTCCGTATTCAAATTCTTGATCTGTGAATTGGGAACACTATTACACTAACTAAAGGCAGTATGACCACTACTCATAATTCTAAGATTGTTATCAAATTGTGTAGCTCTCATCATTTATTGATGAACTAAAATGGTTCACAAACTATTATGTTATGTGCAATTTATTTTATTGCAGAGCTTTTGCAGTAAAATGATACTATATCCACATATATGAAGATGCATTTATTAATTATCTATATGTGTAATAATTGTAGAAATGCATTGTGTAGTAATAATGTGAAAACATTGATATGATTAAAATAATAGCAACAAAATAAATTTAAATCCAGATTCTTATATATTTTCAATAAAAAGAGTTTTTACCCTAAACAATTTGTACCTTGGTTTTCTACCATCTAATATAGAGGCCACTTCCTTAAAGCAAGCAGACCTACTTACCTTTATAATTAAAAATATCATTTTGAAATATTCATTAAATAAGATGGCATGGCAATTTTATCATCATAAAGACATAGTATGACAAAAGAAGAAGCAAAAATTAGAAGAAAAAAATTGAGAAATGCAAAAAAAAGGTACCATACTCAAACAGTTTACTAGATGGCTCATAAAAACTGATAAAATAATCAGGTAAAACTTAAAGATACTTATAATATTTGAACAACACAATTTACCAAGTAGACCAGTTGATATTTGTAGAACACTATACCAGAAAGTTTCAAGTTATGCATTTTTTAAAAGTGCACATTGAACATTTACCAAACGAGACATATATTGGACATTGAATCCCAAGAGAGTTACACCACTTACTCTCCAGTTGATTGGACTCACCCAGGACAGCTAACAAGGAGATGATGACGGACAATCACCATTGCAAGGAACAGAGAGAATCTGCAACTGCAAGTAAGATAGTCCCAACCATCTGCCCCATGGGATTTAAGCCCACTCTTAATTAGAGGCAGAGCAGGCATCACCATCCAAGAATCTTCAGATTTGGGGAAAGAACGATTGACTAAAGTAGACTTACTGGTATTCTACTATAGACGTATTGTGTTTCTAGCAATGGAAGGACTATTATCACTGATGTGGAGGCAGTGGTCATGGAGGTTCTGAGGGGATGGAGAGGGAAAGTCAGATATAACATGGGGGCATTTTCAGGACTTGGGTATTCTTCTGAATGACTTTGCAATTATAGATACTGGCCATTATATACTTGTCATAACTTACAAAATTATGTGGGACAGAGTGTAAAGTACAATATAAACAATAATCCACACTGAGTGGCAATGCTCCAAAACGTGTTCACCAATTGTAACAAAAGTACCACAGTAATGAAGCATGTTGTTAACGTGGGAAAATGTGGGAGGAGTAGGAAGCAGAAGCAGGACATATGGGAAGACCCTATATTTTTTATGTAGCATTTATGCAATCTAAGTATCTTTTTAAAAAATACAATAGTATATTTTAAAAAAATTACATTGTAGTCTACACTCTCTCCCACACAGTCCTGCATGCTATGTGATGATATAAAATGACATATCTGTCATTGCAGTGTCATTCAGGATCATTTCCAAGTCCCAAAAAAGCCCCCGTGCTACAACTTTTTTCTTCCTCTCTGCCCCCATATCAATATTGTAATCAATATTGTAATTTCTTTCATTGCTTGAATCACAATATGTCTATAGTAGAATACCAGTAAGTTCACCTAGTCCCTAGTTCATTCCCCAATCATGAGGATTCTGGGATGGCTATGGTCCTTGCTCAATGGCAATGCCCCAGGATGTGTTTATCAATTGCAATGAATGTGCCACACTAATAAAGGATGTTTATGTGGGAGGTTGTGGGAGGTGTGGGAAGTGGAGCATATGGGAATCTCTATATTTTTTGTGTAACATTTATGTAATCTAAATATCTTTTAAAACATTAAAAATTTTTAAAAGTTGCCACTCTATTCAAAAGACTGAATGTAAACAGAATATGATCTTTGACCTCAAGAAAAAAGGGTGAGGGAGGATCAAGTCTTCTTACTCTAATTCTTCAGATATCTGTTTCCCCTTGCAACTCTATCAGTTTGCCTCACATATTTTGAAGCTGTGCTATTTCCTGAATAAGTGATTAGGATTTTTAGGTTATCTTCTTTCACTGACCTATTAATATCTGTGGAATGATCATTTTTATCCCTGAAAAGAGCCTTTGCTCTGAAGTCACTTTATGTTAGTATTAACATGCACATTTTTATTTATCTTTTATATTTTGAATATAATTGTGTCTTGATGTCTAAAATGCATTTTTGAAGGTATCATAAATTTGGTTCTGCTTTTTTAATCTTATGAGACAATGCCTGCCTTTCAATTATGGTGTTTGACTATTAAAATTGTAGTCAATAATTTTACTATAATAATTGTAATTATTGTGGTATTTAGGTTGAATTGTATCATATTGGCACTTGTTTGGTTCCATTTGTTCCTTGTTCCTTGTTTCCCCATTAGGCCTTCAATTTTATTGATTAAGTATATCTACTTTGTAGGTTTGCTAGCTATAATTCTTTGCTATAAAATGTTGGTTGTCACTTGACTCTAAGTATACAGATATAACACATCATAGCTTAACTTCATATTCAACTTCAGGTATAGTATAAGAATTATCCTATAGTATAATGCCTCACTAATACAAGTTGTATTATGTGTATAATGTGTTTTTTTATCTTATTTTATGAATTTATTCTAAAACATAAATAAGGTATGACAGAAGTGGATGGATGGATTTTTTTAAATAAACAAATTGGGTCCCCTGGGTAGTTTTAGTAGGTTGAGTATCTAGAGACTTAAAGATACAATTCTTTAGAAGGCTAAGGAAGAAGGAAAGGAAACCAAATCTTTCATTTCCAAGTACTGATCATTAACTCTGTCACCAAAAGCACATCAGTGAAGGAGACCCAGAAGTGGTTTTCCAGTTATTATAATAGTGGTTCAAGGGCCATTTCACTAAGTATGTTATAAACCCTAAAATGCATAGTTATTTTTTTGTGCAAACAGTTGATTACCTTTCTCAGATATTTTAATAATAAGAAAATGATATTTTATAATAATCCATCTATTTATCATTTCTGGTGACTTTCAGTCCTTTGTGGAGATTAATATTGTCAACCCATATCATCAAGCTTCTCCATAAAGGGCCCCTTTAACATTTCTTGTAGTTTGGGTCTGGTGGTGAAGAATGATTTCAGCTTTTGTATGTCTGCAGAATTTTGTATTTTGTCTTCAATTTTTAGTGTTAAATTTTATTGGATAAAATTATTTTTAGTTCATTTAATTATAGAAGTTTTATATTTACAGAAATATCGCGTAAAAATACAGTGCTCCTGTATAACTCCCTATGGTTGACACTGTGCTTTAGTATGGTACCTTTGATGCAATCAATATAAAAACATTAAACTTCTACTATTAACTATAGTCTGTAGTACAGTTAGGTATATTTAGGTATATTTTCCCATATACCAGTCTATTATTAACAACTTTGAAGGAGTAGATTATTCTTTTTAAATTTTAGTTTCCTGAAGTAGAATCTGTAGTCTTAAACGTAAACTGAGTCGAATATGTACCTATGCAAATATACTTTTTAAAAATTGATTTATTTTAAAGACACTTTAAGATGCAGTGTTTAAAGATCCTAGATTAATTTAAAGGTGAACACCTCTTTAAACCCTATTATAAGAACAGAATTCCATTGCCACAGAACACTGAGCTCTCCTGGCTGCTCATCTTTTGCTGTCTGCTAGGAAGTTTGGGTGTAGCAGTATTGTTCAGATCAGGGATTCCCCACTAAAATCAAGGTCTCTTTTAGTAGATTCAGAAGGACCTTAGAAAACTCCAGCCTATGCTAGCATTTCTGAATGCTTTATATGACATTTTTTGCAATTATGCAAGTGCATTTTTGGACAAAACTGCTGTTACTTTTTAAGGCTTTATCCACTGATAATAGATATGGAATTCCTTAAAACTGGGAATTTAAATAATAAATTGTAAAATAACAAAAATCATTAGTTGTACATTTGTTATAATTCATAAAAGAACAATTTTATCATTGCAATATTAACTATAGTCCATCATTTACAATAGGGTTCACTATGTTATACAATCCTATGTTTCATCTATTAATTTTTATTCTAATACATATATGCTACCCAACATTTCCCCTTTAACCACATTCACCTATATAATTCAGTAATGTTAATTACATTTACAAAATTGTGCTACCATCACCACCATCCATTTCTACAATATTACAATCAACCTACGTAGAAATTCTGTACAAATTAAGTATTAACTTCCTATTTTCTACCTCCAACACAGCCCCTGATAGACTATAATCTAGATTCCAACACTATGAGTTTGCTTATACTAATTATTTCTTATCAATGATATCATACAATATTTGTCCTTTTCTGTCTGGCCTACTTCAGTCAGCATACTGTGTTAATGGTTTATCCATGTTGACAGATGTCTCAGGACTTCATTCTTTTTTATGGCTGGAAAATATTCCATTGTATGTATATACCATATTTTGTTTATCCATTCATTGGCTGATGGACATATGTGTTTCTTCCAACTTTAGGCAATTGTGGATGAAGCTGCTGTGAACATCAGTATGCAAATATCTGTTCAAGTCCCTGCTTTCAATTCTTTTGTGTATATACCTAGTAGAGGGATTTCTGGGTCATATAAAAATTCTATACTTAGATTTCTGAGGAGTTGCAAAAGTGTCTTCCACAGCTTCTGCACCATTTTACATTCTCACAAGCAATAAATAAGTGTTCTTATTTCTCCACAACCTCTCCAATGTTTGTAATTTTCCCTTTTGCTAATAATAGCCATTCTAATGGGAGTGAAATTTTATCTCATCATGTGGGTGGTAAGTCATTTGTAAAAGAGTTTTCAGAGATTCTGTTAAGATGAGTCTAAACAGTGTGAGTATTTTTAAACCATGATAAATTTATTTTTAGAGAAGTTTTAGATTACAGAAAAATTACATCAAAAGTAACTCAGCCACATACATACTTTCTCCTATTATGCACAACTTGTATTAGTGAGGCACATTTGTTACAATTGAAGAACCAAATTGAAGCACTGCTACAAATAAAAGTCTATAGTTTATCCTTTACACTTTGCACTGTACAGTTTTATAGGGTTTGATAAACATATAATGTATTGTATCCATCATTGCAGTAACATACAGATCAAATTCAATGCCCTAAAAATACCCTGTGTTCTACCTATTCACCCTCCCTTTCCCCTCCAAACCTCTATTAGCCACTACCTTTACATCAATGTTACAAGTTCTTTTGTTACCACATGACAATATGTACAATAACAATAAATCTACATTGGTCCATGGTTACCCTCCTCCCACTTATGTTTGTTCATTACTCAGTACTGAGGAATTTGGATCATTGACCCCTCTGAATTCCTTAGATTGGAAGGGGATTTAGATTTTATGAGGCAGATGGAAGGAACCATTTTGCTTGCAGTTGTAGATTCTCCCTGTTTTTTTTTTGGGGGGGGATGGGGCTTGTCTGACATCATTTTGTTAGTTTTCCTGGGCAAGTCTGAAGAACTGGAGAGAAGATTTTGGCCATAAATGTGTTGGGATTCAGAGTTCAACCTGCACATGAATAGTTCAAATATTTAAGTCTCTGAGAAATATATTTAGCGTGTATAGTGATAATTATAGGTTCAAATATAACAGCTAGAAGAATCACAAGTAAGGAATTCATAAATGAGTCTCTATTATATTAGGGAAATAGGTAATCATATATTCGCATGGAGAATCTGCTGAAAGGGTGTTGGTTTCCTGCAGCTGCATGCCTTGCGTAAAATGTCCAGATGTCCCTGGAGCCCTAGGACCAATTTGGTTTGAGGTTTTGTTCACGGTTGTAGTTAATGAAATATGCCTGAGACCTTCATAAGCATATCTCTGGAATAACCTCCCAATTCACTTTGAAATTTCTTAGCCATAAAAACTCTTTCCTCCTTTTTAAAATGAATGCTTCCCCCCTTTGGTCATGGTCTGTTTCCACATGCATCAGTAGTTGGAGCTTGGTAATAATCCCTCAGTGCCAGGGTGGCTCATCCCCAGGAGTCATGCACCATGTCAGTTGGAGGGGAAGGTAGTGAGTTTATTTGCTGAGTTTTGCTTAGAAAGAGATCACATTTGAGTAACAAGTAAATTGTTAGGAGGTGAACAATACTTAATACTCTTAGGTATTAAATATAATTAGGCGAAGTTTCATTTTTACAAGAATAAGCTTCCTAAGTACAGGCAATGAATGGAGGGCTGTTTTGTTTATTAGACACTGTCTATATGTTCCATAGATTTTGGGAATTTTATTGGAGAAAATATTAGGACTCCCTTGGATGGAAGTTTAATATGTTGTTATCTATTGTGTGGGCCTCTATCTGTGGTGAACACATACCTATGAGAGCGTAAATGCATTCATATACCATAGAAGTATGCTATAGATGCATTTTCCCCATATATGTTACCCCACTATCAACACCCAGGATGAGTGGAATAGCTTTCTTATAGATCTTGAAAGAATATTCTTATATTTGTATTCTTAACCAACCCAAAGTTCACTGAGTTGCACTGTCATCGATTTCCCCTTTAGCTTTCCTTCTGGCATCTTGCCTGGCTCTTCCCCTTTAAACCCTGTTCAAAATCATATTTCAGCACCATTAATTAACAGTGTGGGTCTTAATGCAGTATAACAAGAGTCCTTTCAAGCTAAGGAAACTTGTAAACAGAGTTATAAGCCATAGGACAAGACAGAAAGAGACAGATTGCCATTTTATGGAGGCAGAGATAGAGTAACCACCAGAATGCTGCAGAAAACATGGCTTGAAAACATCTCAATTTTGGACTCAACCTACAAAATTGTGAGACAATGATTTGCTGTTATTTAAGCCAAACTGTTCTGAATTATCTTGTTATAACAGCTCTGGCAAAGTAAGATATTTGGCTAGATTCCTGATTCTTACATTGAGATCAGGATTCAGATAACATGAATTAAGATATGTAAACATCTTTTTTGATGAGAGTGAAATGGACAGTCTTAATTGTATCCTGGATAGTCTCAGGAATTAGCTTGAAGTCAGACATAAATGCACTGAAAAACAATTTCCTATTCAATTTGTGAGTAGGAACCAAGACTTTCTTTTGTGCTATAAATCTAGTAACAGTCATTGCAGGAAACCAAATGATTAATTTTTGGCTAAAAAATCCCTATGGTATTGTCCAATGTAAAGTTTTAACACTACTCCCACAAGTGTTTTGTTACCAGGTGATGGGATTCATAGGAGAAAGACTGCAATGCTCATCTAAAACACACACACACACACACACACACACACACACACACACATAAATGGCTTAATTTGTGGGCTTTTCTTGTAAAGTTTGTCAAATTGGAGGAGATTACAGACATCTGCCATCATTTATGCACTCACTTTCTTAGCTCTCCCTATGAAATTATAGATTGAATGGATGATTCATATTAAAGGTCTATATGTGATATATTTGTACATATAGGAATCCCATATCCTGGGTGTCATCTGACAGAGATATTAGAATGCTGGCCATCTGTCTTTTTTGCATTTGCCATCTAAAAAGCCACTTAGTGATTGAATTAAAATTCTAAGGAAAACAGTTGATTCATCATAAGATTCTTGTTCTCTTAGGAGCTAAGTGGCACCCAAGGGAATTATACAAAAAGACATCATTTAGCTTGATTGACTTTGTCAACCCTTCAATGAAATTTAGGCAGGTATTAGACACATCTAAAGGAGAAAATAAAGATTGAATCACACCATTGAGAGATTCCTTATGGATGAGTTAGACAAGGGGCAAAAAGTGTCTGTAAGTGATTAAAAACAGTATCAAGAGAGTGTAGTGAAAATAGTTAGAAGCATTAAAAAAAGAGAATTCAGCTTAAAGTGCTTAAAGTGTGATTATCTCCTGCTTCATTTCCTCTAGAATTTCTTTTGTGGTTCCTTGACGGTCAGTCTCTACACCATTACCTGCCTGATCTGAAAGTTTTGTGTAGAAGTTGTCTTCTACTTCTTGAAAAGTGTCTGATTCTGGATATTCCTTAATAAGGCTCAGTTTGAGTTCTCCAGTGAAGACACTATACATTGTTTCAAGGAAAATGTACATATTTTAATTAAAAGGAACAACTTCTTGGGGTTTTACTTATGTACAAATTAACAGTCCTTGATAATGTCCTTTCAAATGACTTTGGAGGCTGCCTTTCTCTAAGGTGTCTTATAGAAGGCCAGGTTTCTTGGTAGTGCACTTGTTTTGATCTTTGCTAAATAGCCATTTCTTTATTTTGGAATCATTAGACATTTTGAAAGGCTAAGAGTTGTTTTAAAAACCATCAGGTTATGACTCCTTCTTGACTAACATTAATCCTCTCAAATTACTTTTCTTCTCTTGCTTTTTATATATAAGTAAATCAGAAGAAATCAGGCAGTATTTTCAACACTCGTGTGGAACTCTCCTTAGCTGGATCACTAAGCTCAGTAGGCATGTTTTCTTCTTTTCACAATACTTCAGGCAATAGTGTTATTAAATATGCTGCCTCTGTATAACATGAATCACCCCTATTTCACTTACAACAAGATATGCACCAATTTCCTGGAAGCCCACTATGGCAGCCTTATCTAAAAATATGTGCCATTTGCTATCAATTTTAACAAGGCACTTTATATCCCACTCACTCTCCTCAAAACCCAATGTCTGATTTCAATGCCACTCTCATAAATCTGGATTTTGTTGTGCTTGTTGATGCCATCACTTCACTTCCAGGTACAAGGAGCATTTCTAAATGTAAATTTAGCCTAAAATATTGTTTAAAAAATTAGAGGTTTTAAACAAAAGAACTCTAATATCTCTTTGTTTGTAAGGTTTGGGAATATCTCATGGTTTCTGGAGATATGGAATCAGGAGCAGCTTAGCTTGATGCTTTTACCTCATGCTTTCTCATGAGGCTGCAGTCAAGCTTTCCAGTATGACTGCAATCTCATGAATTCACAAGTGTGTGGGTTCTGCTTCTGAGCTCATTTCGAATTTTTTCCTTCAGGTCCTAATGCCTTAATATAAACTTGTACATAGGACTGCCTTACAACATAATAGATGCCGTCTCTCAAGGCAAGGTAGTGTGAGCATGAAAGATGCATAGCAGGGTAATCAAGGAAGAAGCCATTATATTTGTATTACCCAATATCAGAAGTGTCATATCATCATTTTTGATGTATAATATTTGTCACAGGTAACTCAATCCAGGAAGGGATGCCACATGAGTACCAAAAATGTGGTTCATTTGGGTTTATTTTAGAGCTGCCTACCATGCCTCCATTCTGAAACGGCCAAAATAACTCAGTCACTCATTATTTCTATTTGTATTTGTATTCACCAAAGTGCAAGACATATCCAGCAATGAAAGTAAGACAACTCTGAGAGACAGAAAATAAGTGAGGTCTTCCCAATTGGTGCACCAGTTCACTGGCTTGTGAGAATTTCCAGGTTATAGCACAAGGAATGGGAACCCAGGTGGAATTGAAGAGATGATGGAATTGAGAAGATGGAGCTGAGATTCTGGGCAGAAAAAGGTGCTAGAGTTTACAAAGTAAAATACAACAAAACAGCTGCACAGAAAAATTCTGCTTATTCAGAGGATTGTACTTAAATTTTCATCAGTTACTGTTCTGGACACACATGTCAGGAATTTGTCCAAGGCCAATTAAAGAACTCTCCATAGATTTAGAGGGAAAATTGCCATGTGCTAATGCTGAATGGAAAAGGTTGTATATCCAGCAGTAAAAAGGACTGCCTCATCATTCCAGAAACACTGGGTAATCACAAAGGTTTGACCTTAGTATTTGGGAAAATTAGCCTTGGTACAATCCATAAATCTTAAAGGAACACATGAAAACATCAAAGCATTTCCACATAACTGAACTGTGAATTTGAACAAATCTTAAGCACAAATCTTAAGTACAATTATAGGAATAAAAGCCACCCTTAACAAAAAATGTAAAGTGTGCAATATCTAGCATCCAAACAATTATCAAAAAAAAAAAAAAAAAAAA
>JAQZBX010007265.1:15574-43357 GCA_029593785.1 Cabassous unicinctus | reverse complement strand
GTGCCTCGCCTAATGTGGGACATTACTGGTTTGGGTTAATTGTGAGATGAATGTGAGTCAACAGTGTTATCTGACTCCCCCTAATGGTAATTCTATCTTCACTGCCTCAGTAGAGGCTTAGAGTAGGTTTCAGTGTTTTCTTCCAGGAAGCCGTGCCTGCCTCCCCTTTTCTGTGCTCATGTTGCACAGTGTAGTATTTATTTAAAGCAATTATTTTATTGTCTTTAAATAATTGTAGTTGTTTGTAGCTAAATCACATCAGTTTCTGAGGGCCTGGCAAGATGGCACAGATCAGCTTGCTTCACCTGTGGCTAGCCAGTATGCAGTGTATCATAGCACTTACGGAGTTTTTTATAAGTCAGGATTCATCAGACCCTGAAATAGAACCCCAACTCAAACTGGCTTCTGCAGAAAGGGGATTTGCTGGTTATGTAATTGACAAGCTCAGGGATGGAACTCAGGCAGGAGGTTCCAAGGTTTAAACAGTTTTTTCTCATCAACCTACTTTTTCCGGGGGTGCTACCTACCTTTTTCGGGGGGAGTTGTGATGGTAAGATGGCCATCAGCAGTTCTAGCAGGAGGGAAAAAAAATGCTGCTTTTTCGAAAGTTAAACAAAACTACCAGCATTGAGTCCCAGGATCTTTGATTGGTCTTATCTGGATAAGGCACATGACCATGCCGGAGCCAGTCCCTGCACCAGGTCAATGCAATGCTCTCCTTGGCCATCCTGGACCAAATGCTCACCCCTGGAGAAGCTGGGGGTAGCGCCTGTGCTTCCCAGAGCGCAAGGGCTGAGAGTGAGGGAAGGCGGACGTTCCCCAAGGAAGTTGGGGAGCCATCAGTGAAGGGTGGGTAGGCAAAAGCAAAGGATAGCCAGGATGGTAGACTTGAATCAGCGTCTACTTGATGAATCTATTGACAGATGAATAAACAAAGGAAAACATTTTGCTGATTCTGTGAGCTGGTTATACAACACCCAGAATGGGGTTTTAACAGATGGAACCTTGCAGCAGGAGGGTTAAAAGAGGACCTTGAAATCAAGTCGTATAAGGATGACTTCAGATTAGCTGAAATATTTAACACGACATAGGAGCCTCAGGAGATATGTGATAGCTGTCCCAAATGTTGACGGGCATTCGTGGGGAAGGAACCTTTTCTAGGTGCCTACTCTATGTCTAGACTCTTAGCTTGATGTCACCCCACTACTTTTATTTTATTTTTACTAGACAACCAATTTATGTCCATTCGGGAAAATTGAAAAATGCATAAAAAAGTGAAAATGAAAATCCTAATCCCATCCAGTCTTAATACCTAGGGCTAGTTGCTATTAATTTTTTGGTATATATCATTTAATTTTTTCTCCTCTTTATAGTTGAATTCTTAAAAAAAAAATTCTTTAATCTTGAAAAGTGGGTCAGATAATCTTGATAATCTTGATAACTGTGAAGGTCAAAGAGTTTAATAACTTGCTTGGGGTCCCAGTCCTAACCGCTGACCTGGCCAGAATTCAATCCAGGTCCCCCTGTCTCAGAAACCCCCTTTCATTTTCTGGTCTTGAGTTAGTTTCTGTGTAACCAGCAGACTGTGCATTAAATAACGGGATTTTGCTACAGCTGTGTTCTGGCACCCTTGATTCCATCTCTCTGTATTTATCCACTCATTCATTGTCACTCATTCACTCAGAAAATATTTCCATGGGTGCTTCTTGGTGCTGGGTGCTGAGGGTAGCCCAGTGAGCTAGGCAAGGCCCGTGCCCTCCCAGTGCTCATGGTCTAGCCGAGTTCCACGTGCCTCGGAGATTGTCAAACTGACAGTGTGCACTGGTCCCACGGCTCTGCCAGGAGGCAAGCAGCAGAGGAAAGAGGAAGCACGGTAGCCAAAACGCGGGCAGGCCTGTTATGCTCCCGCCCTCTGCCTGAGCCGCCTTCCCTAGGAGGGTGGGCTGTGTTGAGGGATGGGAGGCTTAGAGGGGGCTTGCCTGTCTCACCTCCCCGGGTGGCTCTGCTGCAGGCTGGTCAGGGAGGGGTGTGTGCGGCGTGGCCCACAGGGCCCGCTCTGCATGTAGGATGGCCCTGGACCCCAGAGCAGAACCTTTGGCATGAAGCAGGGCTCATGGAACGGGAGGAGGGAATAAATACTTGCTGAGTGTGGCTTACCCCAGGTGCTCTCACGGGGCTCCCCTTCCCCTGAGAGACGGGTATTATTTTCCTCATTTTGTAGGACAGGAACCGAGGCTCAGCTGGAGCTGTGATTTGAGCTCAGGCCTGACTGATGGCTTCAAGCCGCAGGAGTTTTCCTCTTGTTGCTCTTTTCTGATGCAGACATTTCTGAGGAATGGGAATTTAAAAGGTTCTGAAACTCCAAGTGATTTGGTGAGTTTCATTCTAACAGTGAATGAGATCCTGGGTTACAGAGGTGACCGAGATGGGCGAAGGCTCCTACTCGCAGGGGAACTTAATGTCTAAGTTAAATCACTGGAAGGGTGTGAGGCTTCTGCACAATCCTTCGCTCAGTGCTTCATTCAGCCAGGCACCAGGATGACTCACTTAACGATACACTGAGTGGCAAGTGACAGAAAACCCCATTCAAATGGGGAAATTGGTAGAGGCAGCTGAATGGTTCACGTATCGAAAAAGTGCAGAGGGAGGGTGGGCTTCAGGCACACTTTGATCAGGATTCCAGCTTCACCTCCTCGTGATTCTCTCGACACTGCACTTCTGTTTGTTGACTTTGTTCTCAGGATGACCTCCTTCCTAGCAGTGTGAGCACTACTAGCACTGGTTCCTCAGTTTCGGCGACGCCACGTGGAGCAGTACAGTGTGCTCCAGGAGCTGTGGAAGAGAGCTGTCCGATGGGTGGCTGGGCTGCCGGAAGCTCTGACTCCATGCTTGCTTGCCCACATCCCAGGGAGAGAGCTACCACCTTTCCCCCTGGCCACAGAACTACCTTTCTGGGCTTCTCTCCAATTGGATCACCCCCGATCCACATCCACCTCTGAACCAATCATGGTGGCAAGCGTGAAAACACTTTGGCTTAGGTTGTGCAAATGGGGGTGAGGTCTGAATGACTGAAGGACTGCTGCTTGATGGGGGAGAAGTGGAAAGGATGGTGACGAGGCCCTCTTTAAGCGCTAGGATTGGCGCTGAGAGGAGCGAGACAGTGTCCCTTCTGGGATTTTGCTGAGGGCAGAGGAAGGGTATTTCCATTTATTGGATGCTTAGGCACTCTACTTAGGATTCTCATAATATCCATTTCACAGGCCAGGAACCAGTTCAGGGAGGTTAGGCTGCTTGCCAGCAGTTTCCCGCCTAGGAGGAGCGTGAGGGGGTTCCAGTTACCTCGGATCCCACACACCTCCCTCTCCTTTTGGAGGAGGTTGCAGAGAAAATGGATTGTTTGTTAACAGAGACCCTAAAAAGGTTCGTCTAATGAATACTCTACAATAAACAGGGCCTTGGGACTAGTTACTGCTTTTCATTTCAAGCTTTTACGGAAGGAATCCTGCCTGCTTTTTTTTCTTAAACTAACTGTAGATTGAAGGAAAACTCCTTTCAGATAAGCCACAGATAATTGAATGAGCTTCCGAGGAAAGCAGAACCATTGTCAACTAACTGCATCGGAAAAGATTGTTGCACTCAGATAATTTTACAAAAATGATTGCTCTCTCCTTTTGACTTTCTGCCTGAGGCTGCCATGCAATTTTAAAGTAATAGAGGAACTATTATGTAATTGTATACAATGCTTCTTTCCCTTGGGCCCAAGTTAACTTGTGTGTTCAAGATACAGAATGCATTTTTTTAAGAGTTTATGTAAAGCCTGTATGATTCCTAAATTAAACTGCCAAAATGAGGACAAACAAGCCTGCTTTTCTGGTTTTCCTTAGACTGTGCAGAGACAACATCCAGCAGAGCAGGAGGAGGATGCGCTGAAAATGATTTCTGAAATGATTTGAAGGAGTTGTGTTCAGCTGCTTAAAGCTTCCATTCACAAATCCCCAGATTTTCTACTGGTGGCAAAATGTGCTCAGACTGCTTTTTTTTTTTTTTCTTTTTCTTGTTTTGGGGAGAGCAGACTGCTTCTTGTGCCCAGCGTTCATGTCCCACATTTCATTGCTGGATGAAAGAGGACATATTTGCTCCTAGATCTCCAGACCTCACTTGTTATTTCTTCCACCCCTCAGACGTAATTTCATCCTGTGAGAGGTGAACAAAAATGGAGACATCTGAGTGGGGTTTGGGGACAAGCTGATGAATAAGGTGTTCAAATGCACAAAATGCTGTGCATTTTGAGTTCCTGACTGCTTTTCATATTTTTTCTTTCCTTTTCAGGTCATTACTGTTGATAATCAGTTACCTTCTCTACCCATACGTTTTAGTTCCCTTGGCTGCTCAAACAAATACTATGCAGTGGGTTGGCTTAAACAATGGGAATTTTTCACTCAAGTTTTTTTTGTTGTTGTTGTTAAAGATTTATTTTATTTATGCCCCACCCCCTTGTTGTTTGTGCTTGCTGTCTGCTCTGTGTGTCCATTTGCTGTGGGCTCTCTGTGTCTGCTCGTCTTCTCTTAAGGAGGCACCGGGAACTGAACCTGGGACCTCCCATGTGGGAGAGAGGTGCTCAATCGCTTGAGCCACCTCCATTCCCTGCTTTGTTGTGTCTCTCCTTGTGTTTCCTCTTTGTGACTCCTTGCTGCATCATCTTGTTGTGTCAGCTTGTCGTACTGCTCATCCTCTCCAGGGGGCACTGGGAACCGAACCCGGGACCTCCCATGTGGTAAGCAGGAGCGCAATTGCTTGAGCCACATCTGTTTCCCTCACTCAGGTTTTGAGCCTAGGAAAAAGTCCAAACCAAGGCATCATCAAGGCACTGCTTTCTTCCCGAAGACTGGCATTCTGCGACTGGCTGCCAGTGATCCTTGATCCTGGGCTCCTCTGTCACATGGCAGTGCACATGGTGGTCTCTTCTGGCCTCTCCCTTCTCTTCTGAGTTCCGTTGACATTCAACTACTTGCTTCCTGTGGCTTTCTCTCTCCCTGTCTGAATTTCATTATGGTTATAAAGGACTATGGTAATAGGATTAATATCCATCCTGATTGAGGTGGGCCATACCTTAACTGAAGGAACCTCATCAAAAGGCCCTACTTACAATGGGTTCATATCCACAGCAATGGATTAAGTTTAAGAACATGTTTTTCACCACATTTCTATTAATTTCTTTATTATGTTTTGGGTCTCAGGGATTGAGAGTTGAACAAAGCATAGTCTTAATTACTAATACCCTTTATTGGTCTTCCTCCAACCAGTTTGTCCACACTAGTTTAATTTTCTGGTTTTGATTTACTCTGGGTCTGGAAAACTTGTTAGGCTGGATGGGTGTGAAGTAAAAGTAAATAGGATAGGAGATAGACCTGAAAGTAAAATGCATAGGCTATGTCAGGCAAAGACCCAGAAAAGCAGGGTTGCTGGGCTCATCTTGTTGACCCTAGAAGGTCCACTGTGGTTGTCATTAGGGCTAACCCAGCTCACCCTGCCTGATGTGATCACCATTATCGTAGAGGCAATAAGATTCATGAAACCTGGGAGCTGGCCCTCCTGTGTGTGTGTGTGTGCATGCATATATATGTATGTATATATATATGAATCTTGCTGACTCTATGATGGTGGCTCCTAAACTTGACTGCACACTAGAATCTCCTGGGGATCTTTTGAAATTCCAAAGTGCAGGCCACACCGGATGAATGAATTCACAAACTCTGGGGGTGGGACATAGGCATTAGTAGCTGTTGAAGCTTTCCAGGTGTTTTCAATGTGCAAGCAAGTTCGTGAACCACTTTCTTAAAATTCTCAGAATTTTAAGAATAATATCATTATTATTCAAAGGATGAGGGGAAAAGGTGCCATCATTATCATTGACCAACTGCTTTCTACATGCTAGGCAGTATCCTGGGTATTTTAGAAACATTATCATATCTAATCCTCACTGCAGCTCTACAATACAGCTCTGTGGGTGGTTGGAGAAGACAAGGAGGGGGTGATATCTTTCAAACCGATGGCAGCCTCGGAGATGGCTAATCCCGATTGTCAGGTAAAGACCAGAAAGGTGGGATTGCTGGGATCATCTTGGTGATCCTCTGGACTGAAATTTAGGGGTTCTTTGTTACCACAGCATAACCATCCTGATAGAAACAACCATGCTTTTAATAACCACAGTGGAATCAGGAGTAGATGTTCAAGAGAACCTTTTGCAGTTTTAAATTGAGGCTGAGTTTATTTGGGCTTGTGGCTTAGAAAGAGGAAAGAGTGCAGTAAACCAGGCTTTTAATCTTGGGTTGGTTGATTCATCTGTCAAAACCACTCTGTACGTATTTCAAGGAATCAGGTTAAATATAAATTAATAAGACATCACCTTGTGTTTGCTTAGCCCTTTTCTCAATGGAGTGCAGTGCCACACAAATCTCATACCACTGCTGGTCTTTTGACTGTGCCTGGAAGATGAGTCAGGTGTAAGCAGTGCTGTGTGTTACCAGGTGGAAACAGGAATTAAGTGAGGTTGAAGCTTATCCACAGTCTGTAGAGATGCCTGACTGGAGTCCTGATAAGTGGGCTGATCAGTTGGCTGGTGACAAAGCCTATGGCTCATCCATTATCCTCAGTATGTGGGACTCGTCCTTCTTCCATCCATAGCAGCAGACCAGGAGAAGGCTCAGGACTGGAGAGAACAGTAACATGTAACAGCCCCAAGTGCCCCTCTAGTGCTCACATTCACCAAAGCTTCTGTTGATTGAGGCAACTAATAGGGGAAATTCTACCAACCTGAGAATAGTTGAGTAGATATTAGCTTGTAATTAAAAGTTCCAGGTGCAACCTGGTTTTCTTTTTGCCCCGTGATTCCATTTCCCTTAAGAGAGTAACTATGGGCCACCGCCTTCGGCTTGCTTCAGCTCCTCCAGCCCTTCCATACACTCTCCTTCAAGTTCACTCCCATCTCCCTTGGGCCACTGTCTTAGTTACCCGCTGCTAAAACAAATACCATACAATGGGTTGTCTTAAACAACAGGAATCTATTGGCGCATGGTTCTGAGGCTAGGAGAAGTCCAAAATCGAGGCACCAGCCAGGCGGTTCTTTCTCCCCGTAGACTGTGGCATTCTGGGGCTGGCTTTTCTGTCCCTTGGCAGCGCACTTGGCCCTGTCTCCTCTCTTCTATTCCGGATTCCGTTGACTTACGGCTTCTTCTCAAGGATTTTTCTCTCTCTGTCTAAATTTCATCCCTCTTATAAAGGACTGCAATAATCCTACTTAAAGCCCAACCTGATTCAGTTGTGCTACACCTTCACTGAGGTAACAGCCTCAAGAGATCCCATTCACTATGGGTCCACACCCACCAGATTGTGGAGTGAGACGTCCAAATTGGGGTACTCAGTTCAGTCCACCATAGCCACGTCTGTTTGCTTTTCTCTTCTGTTTTTCCCCTGTCCACATTCTCCCTTTTTCAGATGCCATCTTTCTGAGCAAACAAAATTGTTAAGACCGTTAAAGGGAAATTTAGGAAAGCATATTATTTGATCCCCCATTCTCATCCTGTTATCATTGAGTTTTAACTGTCTTCCACCATGTTCCCATGGGGGTGACTGTTGTATATGAGTGGAATCCTATTATATATACAATTTTGTACTTTGCTTTTAACACTTAATATTTACTTTTTCAATCAACAAATATTGAGCTCCTACTTTGTGCCAGGCATTGTGGCTGGGTATGCATCGATGAACAAAGTAGACATAAATTCCTGATGTCATGGAACTTATGTCTACTTCTGGGAGAGCCACAATAAATATAATAAATATGTTAAAATGTTATAACTTTTATGGAAAAAACAGAGTAAGGTTAAAGAAGATTGGGAGTATTAACGTATAAAAATACTTGCCCATATTGCTACCGTCTTCCTGTGTAGTGATTGTTCATGATCCTTGATGTCGATGGACTAAAATTTGTTGAGAACCTTAGGATTATATAACTTCAAATCCGGAGAGGATTTATGAGTCATTGAGAGTAAATCCTTCTTTATGGAGGTCCATAAAAAAGAAATGACTTGCTTAATATCACATAGTCCCAAAGTGGCAAGGAAAGGACTTGTACATTTGAATTAATTTTCATTAATTCTAAAGACAGTTCTTTCAGTACTCTACAATGCTGTTTATCTATTGTGGGATATTTAGTTTGTTTCCGACTTTTTATTATTATAAATAATGTTTCATTGAGCACCTTTATATAAATGCCACCCTAATGAAAGTAGCAATTTTATTATTATCATGATAGTAAATAATAGAGAAGACTAATATTTATTAGCACTTATATTTGCCAGGCACAGTGCTCAGGCTTTACTTGAAATAACTTAATTCTGACAATGAGTAGCATTATTTTCCTCTTTTTACATACGAGAAAGTGAAGGGACTCAAACTCAGCTCTTGTCTGAGGCCAGAGTCTGAACTCTCAGCCACCATGATATATAGCCTTCTGACCTTGACTAATACAAAAGCACATTTCAAAAACCAAGATGAGCGCCTCTCACCCTGCAGCCTGCCCACACCCATGTCTCGGGTGTGTGCTTTTCCTTTTTCTTGTTTCTTAATAAACTCTACTCCATTGCCTACCCTAAAAAAAAAAAAAGAAAAAGAAAAAGAAAAAAAAAAACCAACAAGATGATCAGGAAGGTATATTTATTTAATACTTGAGACTTTACCAAGAGCTTTTACATATTAGGTTTAATTCTATCTAATAGCTATCTTTATGGTTTTAAAAAAGAACAGTTGAATATTGGTTAATTTATGTTCAACCTATTATTCCCATCAGTCTTCACAATAACACAGTGAATTCGGTGATTCTCATGCCTGTTTTGTAGATGAGTAGTGTATTTTAGATGGAGCTTGGACCCTGGGGAATTTGGTTAATGTTTGTAGAAAGAAAGGAAGAAAAAGGGGAAAAAACAAGGAAGGTGTTGTGCTTCATGCAAGGTAAAAGCAGCTACTAAGCCCCGTGGAAGAACCCCGGCTCTACCTCCTAGAGCCGGGACTCTTCACCTTTTTTTGTTCCTCGGACCCCTTTGCCAGTCAGGTGAAAACCACGGACCCCTTCTCAGAATGTAGCGGCAGATAGTTTTATGACACTCAACATCGGCGGTCAGAGAAAATAAAAATAAGTTGATTTTTTTTTCAGTTCAAGCTCACAGACCCCCTGAAATCTTTGGGGTCCATGGATCCCTGGTTAGGAACCCCTGTCCTAGTGGCTTTGTGACTTCCAGCAAGGTGTTTGAACTCTTTGTACTCCAGTTTTCTCATCTGAAAACTGGGAGTAATAAAATCACTCTCATGATGTTGCTGTAGGGATTAAATTTTAAAATGGGTGGGAAGTGTCTTGTATAATACCAGCAGAAACTAAGCCATCAGTAAGAGGCCATGGTGGTAATAGTTCCTTCTGTCGTCACTGTTTTTCAAACTGAAACCTCTTCTTTCCCTAACCACGATGTTTCAGTAAAACATGCAAAAAATCTCTTTTTAAATGGCATCGATAAATTCCCAAGCCTTGACACAGTTTGGGATTCTCGTTCTTTCCAGATAAGGCTTTCGTTGCCTCTGGTGGTGTGGCAGGTCAGGTGGGTGGAGCAGCAGAGACTGACCTCTGTCTGGTTTGCGGGGCCACAGTGGAGAGGGAGGCCCGGGAATGGACGGCCCACCCGGCCAGCCCACTCCCATCCATCCCTCCAAGGCCGTCTCGGATTTTATGCCCTCTTGGTGCCCCCATGCCTGTACGTGTGGGCATAGCTGTGTTCTTCCAACCACATGCTCTGGGGCCTTTCCTCCTTGATCCGGTGGTCCTGGAAGCAGTGTGGGTGGTGGGCCCAGACAACTGCCCTCGAACCTGGACAGTCCAGCCGCAGTGGGGTCTGCTTCACAAGGTGTGCGTGGGGAGGCCCTTCCCTGTGGTGGGGTGTCGTTGCCAGAGCTGAAAGGCCGAGTGTGTAGGCCTTTGTGCTGCTGAACCACACAATGGGCTGAAAGAGCTGTTTGTGGGAAAGGACAGCACATCCTGAGCATGCCCGCCTGGATTTTTCTGCGGCCAGCTAGTCCCTTAGTGGGGCAATGCGCTTTGGGTTGCTAGCTGCTTTCAACCTCAGTAAACCCTGTGGCCCTGCCTGTATCTCTTGGGAAAAACTTTGCCTTGGAGCGGGGCTTGTGGGGGGAGAAGCGCAGGCTTGCAGAAAGAAGGCTTCTCTCTTCCTCTTTTTACAATTAAAATCTTGGCAAGAAAACAAGCTTTTTATTTCTGTTGCCTGTATCAGCAGCAGATTCCCAAATTGAACTCCGAGGCACTGTCCTCGCTTCGTCAGACTCCAGCTTTTCCGGATGCACGCAATTTTGCTTCTTTAGTTGACGGGGACTCTAATAACTCCAGGTGCTGAATGGGCGGTGGGGAGTACAAGTCTGTAGAAACACAGCTCTAAAGCAATACAAACACAGAGGGAAAAAATGGGCAGCCTGTCAAAGGGAAGTGCTGTATTAAAGCGGTTTATCTCTTATTGACATTGGAAAAAACCTCTCCTTTAGTTTAACACCAGGAGATTTGGTGACGAGTTTATGGCAGAGCATCCATGGCGGTGTATTAACGAACAATGTCGCTGAAATACCTTTAGTAAAGGAAAGGTCAGCAGGATATATTGTGAGATGAAATGCAGCAGATTACGAAGCAATATATGAACCATTTTTATAAAAATACATGCATTGTCTTTATATAGATACTGGCATAGAAAACAAAAACAAATACCTGGAAGGGTACCCACATGATGTAGGTGTTGGATCCTGAGTCTTGTTTTGTTTTTCTCCTCTGCATTTTCCATTCTTTTCCTGCAATCAACAGGTATTACTCATAGAATCACGGTGAATGAGAGTATGTGGGGGGAGGGGAGCCTCATTTCCTGCTCTGGCCTTCCCTTTTTTACCCGGTCCAGCATATTTATTGAGTGCCTTCAAGGGACCAGAACAGGTGCCCAAGAGGGCAACAGAGCCCTGGGCTCTGCCTTCACGGAGATGACATTTTAGTGAGAGTGGTTTTTTAGTTACAAATATTTTCAGTTAAAAACATGAAAGTAATTACAATTTGCAATAAGTGCTGTGGAGGGAAAAAGCCAGGGGTTAGCTGAGGAGTACCTGGAGGGGGTGGAGGTTCGGCTTTAGGAAGGGTGATAGGAGGGCCCCTGGAGGATGTGACCTTTGAACCTGAAGGCTCAGAAGCAGCTAGCCTCATGAAGACCAGAGCGCGTACTTGAGGCACAGGGAAAGATTAGGGAATGCAAGGCTGAGGGAGCCTGCCTCCTTGCCACAGGCCACTCAGTGACACTAGACCTGGAGCCCCCTGCCCCCCAGGTGTGAGAAATTTGTAACGTTGGGAAACAGGACTGAGGCCCCAGGATCGGCCTTATAACGGGGGAAATAAGGGCAACTTTATGGCAACACAGACTGTTTCATGAATAAACAAATAAGAGTTGCTAAATAAGAGGAGGAGGAAGGTATTGGGTTTGATTTGCTGGCCTTGTACTTTGGTTCATTTTAAATAGCAGCTCTAATGCCGTCTTTCAATGCCGGACAAGCTTCTAGCCCTGCCCAGGAGATTCACAGACCCTTTTCCCTTGTCCTCTTGTACATTCTTTGTACTAAACCAGTGGATCCTCAGCCTGAAGCCAACACTGGAGTCCGAATTAATAGCCTTGAAATCCTGGCGTGGTGGAAGTGTTTGAAGGTGCCATTTCCCACAAGGATTCAGTATTTATTCATATTTTGAAAAGGGAAGCAGGTGAACGAAGTCCCTGAATGTCAGATTGAGGAATAAGACTAGACACAGAGGCAACAAAAATAGTATTCATATTGAAAGGTGCAGGGCAATACAGATCACAAACATAAAATACTCAGATCCTTGGACCCAGGAATTGCCATCCAGGGAACTTATGCCAAGGTAATAATTTTTTTGAAAGGGGAAAAACAAATATGTCCATAGCAGCATTATGTGTAACAATCAGTAATGACTTGATATTCTAGAGTTTTGAACGTATTTTCCTATACAGTATTCATGAGGGCTTCGCAACATTCTTGGGAGGTAGGTTATTATCACCATTTCACAGATAAGAAATGGAAGATCAGAGAGGTCAAATGAATGGCCGTAGGTCACAGTGGCAGAGCCCAGCACATGCATCCTGGGCCCGGTGGGTTTGGTACAGTGGTGGGCATTCAGAAAACATAGGAAGGGGACCAAGAGTGAAAACAATTGTCATACTTAATCTGTGCCTAGTACTGTCTCAAATGTTTTACAGATATTATATGAATTAATCTTTACAAAGATCTGAGAGGTTGAGTAGGCTTCACACACTGGTTGGGCCACATCCAGAGCTTTGAGGTGGTTTCAGCTGTGCTTATATTGTCTTCTGCCTCACAAGAATACATTGCTGAATGAGTGAATAAAAGAATGAACGAATGAATGAGTAGATTGGAGGGAGGGGTTAGGACATGAGAACCAGCTTCCATGGGGCCTTGGTCATCAGGCTTCGCATGGATGAGAAGGGTCTTTTCCCACAGGGCTGCAGTTTCTACATGCCATGCAGTTTGCCCAAGCCTCTCCCAGGAGAGTTGCAGCTTCTCTGACCCTGGAAGCCACTCTTGCCAATACCCTTAGCCTAAAAGCTCTAGTTACCCATCACCTCCCTTGCAAAAAATGTCCAGAGCCAAATGAGTCTAGGGTAAACCAGGCATGGAGGGTATGGACTTTCAGCAACAGAAGGAAGCCAAGCTATTTCAACATGATGAAATATTCTGCAGCCATTAAAATGATAAATATGACCATGTAGAAATATGAGAAAGTGCTGGGAAATAGCATATATCTGAAAACACCAACTACAGCAGTGTGCATTTACATGGATAAAGACTGGAAGAGATCATACAGGAATGGAAACCGGGTAACAGTGTTGGGATTGAATGGTGTCACCGTCCACTTAGTCTGCTAAGATAGGAACCTCTGGGTCCTGCCCCACAACCCTGCTTCCTCTTCCCGCAAAGTCAATCAGACACAAACTCCTGTGGATTCTATGTCAGGAAGTATATTAATTCTGGTGCCTGTTCTTCATCCTCAATACCAGTGTCCTAGACCAGGCTTTCATTCTCTCTTGCCTAGACCCCCCAAATGGCCTCTTAACTGGTCTGCTGACCTCCGTCCTCTCTCCCATCTTGGACACAGTCAGAGTGATCCTAATGTAAAATACATTGGATCATGCCACTTCCAAGTTTAGAAGCCTCTATTTATTGTTGCCATCAAGAGGCACGTCCAGAGTCCTCCGCACTTCATAGAAGGACCTTTACAGTTTCACCACCCCAGTCTTACCCTAGCATGTCGAGAACTCTACTCCCTCTGGGCCTCTGGGCCATCTCGTCTTGGCCGTTCCCCCTTCTCTTCAAGGCCAAGCTCAAAGGTCCCATCCTCTGTGAAGCCTTCACCACTGACCCTGGGAGAGTTTGTTCTCTACCCTCCTAACTTACAGCGAATCATGCTGTGTTATAATTGAGAGTTTACAGCTCTTCCTCTCGCTAAACTCTGAGCCTCTTCAGGGCAGGGACCATGTGTCTTACTGTCTTCCACCCCAGACTCTCAGCATTGTGCCTAGGAGTAGAGAGGCCATGTGTGCTGATTGAATGAATCAGTGATTGAGTGAAACAGTTTACTTTCTATAATGTTTTAAAGTTGATTTAATAATAAATCTTTTGAAATTTATCTCAGTAGACAGAGGCATAATAGTGTGAATAGAGAAGTAGGCAAACTGTGGAGTCAACAGATTGAGTACGAATTCTGGATCTGTCACATTCTAAGCCTCAGTTTCCTCATTTATAAAACAGACATGATAATAGTACCAGATAGGATGGTTGTAAGAAGCAAAAGAAGAAATGCAAGTACAGTGCCAAGTACAATCGTAAGGACTCAAAGAAAAAAAATGCCAGCTAGCCACAATAATTAAGTCATCATTGAGAGAATAATGTGCTCTTATGTAAACATCTTTGTTGCTTCCTTCTGCTTGTTTTTTTTTTCTCAATGTAAAGTTTTTTAAGCTTTGACCTCAGTTGACATGTGATTACAGTCATGCAAAATGATGAAGACGGGATGGCAGAAGAATAAATTCAGCACTTCTTGTAGGATCTTTTCCGACCCATCTTCCCTCCTTTAGGGGTTTCTACTTGGTAAAGCTTACTCATGAGTTCCAGCACAGGCCAGGAACGAGTCTAGGGCTGATCAGAAGAGAGGTGCTTCTGAGTGTGGGATTCCACCCTCCTCATAGAACTCATCCCATTTGCTGTTATCGCTCATTAGTGGACTGCTTTTGTTGCTGGACTCCAAGTTTCTCCCTGCTGGCATCATGCCTATGTTGCTCCCCCGAGATCAAATTAAGACACATGGATGAAAATTGTTGGGTATCAGATTTCTGCTCAGTGTAAAAGTGATTCCTTACAATTAGAGAAGACTCTCAATTGCAATAATGAGCTCCCATAATTGGAGCTATTTGAGCTAAAGTGGATGTTCATTTATTGAGGATACTGGAAGAGAATAATAGAAGAGATTTCTGCCTTTAGTAGGAGATTGAGTTAGTGGTGCATGGTCACTCAAAGTCCATATTTAAGGGACTGGGCAGGTGTCGGAACTCTTCCTCTGGTTCAAATTGAGGGTCTGTATGCACTGGGGTTATCCAAGAGTGGGTGCTAGTGTGGAGACCAAGAGACCCAGGTTCTTGAAGTTTGAGCGTCCTGCATCAATGTTTGCCAGATACCAACTCACTACAGCTTAATTGAAATTGATGAAGATTATAATATGTACAGTGTGGAAACCCCAAATCCTCCTGAAGTATGATAATTAGTGTAAAAAGGCTGATGCCAGGGCTCCTGTTTTTAGTGTGTGCCTTGAAAAGACACCCAATCTCTCCATGACTCTCTTGACACATTCCTATGTAATATGGCCCAAGTGGTAGGCCCACTTGGTCTCTACCTAACTCTAGAGGAAGACAAAATGATGAAATAAGATAAGGGTGGTTCTTTTGTATTTGGGGACGAGATGTGATTTACTGACCACATGCTGTAAGGCAAAGATGGTTCCTAGGATCTTGCCTATTTGACTAGAGCAGGGGTTCATAATTAGGGTTGCATAGACAGGCTCCCTGGGTCCTTAAAGCCGCTGAAATTGTATGTAAATTTGTGTGCTTATGTGTGTTTTCCTGGTGAGAAAAGTCATACTTTTATGGAATTTTCAGTAGAGCCCTTGACTCCAAAATGTTAAGCACCATTTACTTCCATTAATGACCTGCTCAGCAGTCAAACAGAAAATACCCCTAGGTGAGGTTACATTGTAATCATTTCCACTTTAGTATTAATGAAAAAATCGGAGTTTTGTAAGAGGCTTGGAATGAGCTAGGGAGAAGGGATGCACGTGCAGGGCTATGGGGTTGGGGGGAGGGAGCATTTATGTTCGAAGAGTGAAAAGGGAAATTAGAGAAATAATTAACAGGGTGCATCTTCTCTGCCCACTAGACAGTTCTTCACAGAGCAGACCCCAGAACAGGGGTCTGATTTATCTGGAAGGGCAAGTCCAAGTCTCAAATGACACCTGATTTTTGTTCTCAGACTGATCACTTAACACCTCCCAAGGGCGTCTCCATGATACCATCGCGGGCGATGAACAGTGCACCTCTCGGCTCTGGGGAGCCTGCCAAGCGCCTCTGCCCTGACGGGGTGTGTGAGGCTCAGTACCTGGCTGGAGGGGGAAAGGCGTGCCAGCCAGCCCGCCATTCCAGGCGCGGGGGCTGGTGGACTGTGGCAACTTCGCAGGGTTCAGCAGAAACAGTCGTGGCCTGCGAGTTCCCAGCTCCCGTTCTCGAGGCAGGTCACCGCCACCTCTGAACTTCAGTTTTCCCGGGTCTGTAAAACGAGGAGGCTGGAAGAGCCTGACCCACCCAGATCCTATCTCCGGGCGAAGGTGCTGCCCCTTTAAGAAGGGCGGGGGCGAGGAAGAGGTGGCCGCGCCCCCTTCCTCTGCGCGCTGCGCCCGCGCGACCACCTGTCTCCGGCCTCGTCCCGCCCCCTTCGGGAGGGGCGGGGGAGGAGAGGGCGGAGAAGGAAGGCTGAGGATTTACCTTGCGCGGCAGGCGAGCGGCGCATGCGCACGGCCGGACAGGTCCGCGGCGCCCTCACTTCCTGGCATTTTCCCCTCCCCCCCTCGCCCTTACCCTGTACATCCGGGTCACTTGCCCTCCCCTCTCGGAGCCGCCGCCGCCGCCGCCGCCGCCGCCTGGCTCGTAGCGGCTCCGCCACAGGGGCAGGTGCGGAGGTGCTCCTGGTCCGGCCGCCGCCGCCGCTCCCCCGCTCCGGGCCCGGAGCTCCCCCTAGCGCCGCTGAGGAGCCGCCGCCGCGGCTCGAGGAGGGCGGAGGAGCGGGGCTGAGAGCCGGGAGGCTCGAGCGGAGGGTGAGTGATTTATTTTAGACCATTTCCCCCTGCGTCCCCTGCTTCCCGACCCCATTTTGGCGGAGTGGCCGGGTGCGGCGCGGCCCGCGCCGGCGCGCGGCTTCCTCTTTCCCTGGCGCGGTGGGCCGGACTCCGGCACTCACACCCGCTGCGGCTAAGCCTCGGCGGGCGCCCCCCCGACCGCCGCGCCCCGCGTCCCCGCGCCCCAGGTCTCGCTTCCCACCCAGCCTCCCCCCGCCCCCCATCTCTGGCGCTCACGCATTCAGACCTCCTTTTCTTCCCCCCCTTTCCTCCATTTGCACCTCCACGCGCGTGCTCGCCGCTCCCTCTCACCCCTACTTTCAACGCCGCCTCCCCCCAAATCCTGCTGCCGCTGGTGACCGTTTGCTCCACTTCTCTTCTTCTCCCGGGTCGCCCCTCACCCCCAGCTCCCACCTCCTCCTTGCGGCTGCCTTTCCTCACTCCTCGCCCCCAGATCCACACCCCCTTCTCCCTCGGACTCCGCCACGCCTCACCCGGTCACTCGGCCTCCTGGTCACTGGTACTGAAGTTGGTGCCTTGATTGCCCCGCATCCCTTCGTCCTCCACCTGTGCGGCCAGACCTTCCTGCTTAGAGGTGTGGTCCTAAGAGTGTTTCCAGAACACACAATTTCTACTGTAATTATCCAGATCTCTGACTGTCAAACTCTTCTGGAAGTAGCAATTGCTGTGGTTTTTCTTTTTTCATTTTTAACCAAACGGATATTCTCGGCCATACCAAATACCTTTATTTATTTATTTATTCATTCATGCATTCGTTTATTTTTATCTTCCTAGAAGAGTGTCTATTTTACAATCCCTGAATGTAAAACTTGGTGAAAGATTGTTACTCTTTTTCTACCCCTCCAGATACCTCCTTGCTCGCTTCCATGACTGGTTTGCAATACTACCTGCTAATACTGTTTGTTGGTGAGACTTTTTCTTGTCTCATCCGGCAACATTTAAGTGTCCCGGGTGTGTGGAATACTGATGAAATGCCCATCTACTTGCAGAACCTGAGAGTGCCATTCCAAAGATAAAGATTTTTGGAATTGTTTGTACTTTTTTCCCCTTCCTGCAAGTTTATTGAGTTTGTTGCCTTTTTACTCTTTAATCTCTATGTGAAAAACATGTATCAGTCAATTTTGTGTTCTTACTGTGTTGTAGTTTGGCCAACTGACATTCCAGAGGAGTGTTTTGTATAACTAAAGGAATTTTAGTCACTTGGGTGTTTGGGGATTCATGATTGCAAACCATATTAGACTGATGTACCTCAAGAAAAATACAGGAATCCTTTCAATTCTTTAATTGTGCTTAAAAATAGAAACAGAAGCTTTTGTGTTTAGATCAATTTGATAATTGGAACTTCTTTGATAGCTTGTTTGTAAAGTGTTCCAGTTAACTGAAACTGATTGGTATTTGTAAGATGACATGACAGCACCCCCCCACCCCCGTGACTTTCATAATCCATAATAATGAATTCCAAGGGAGATTGTCAATCCTGAAGTACACCTACGTGCATATCAGCATGATGATGCTATGCTATTGGGCTATAATATCATTTTCCTCTCTGGGGAAAGAGACCCTTGGATGATCCCCTCCCCCTTAGATTTTAGATCACAACAGCAAGGTTTCTTAACTCACAGTCCTGAGTGAGTTTTGTTGTTGTTTTGGCAGAGCCTTTTTGCTGGATAATCAGTTTTTAATTTTCTTTAAAGTTTAACAGTGCTGTACCTACCTGCCTCAGAGGAAACTTATGCTTTGTACCATGTGGGATATATAGCATGAACTCTAGTTTATATGATAATTGGGTAAAGGCTAGATTTTTCTCTCCTAAGAAAATGGTTGACCAAAGAGATTCAAACGGAGGTGTGAAAACAAATTGATTCTAGTCATCTAAGCAAAAATATAATTTCAGATGCTGAATAAAGCTAAGTGAATGCAGTATATTGCTGATAGAGTACAGATGACATCTAGTTTACTGACCTTAAAATTCATTTTTCTGAACTTTCCCAAATTTTGTGAGTAAAAGAAACTACATGTCAAGTAGTGTCACCTTGAAGTTATTTGACTCATTTGAAAAAGGCATCTACCTTAGTAAATAAAAATTGAGGGAAGAGTATAGGGCGATACTTATTTAATTTTACTTCCAGTGACTGGATTAAAATATGGGCCAGCAGATAAATTTTGATTTTGTCACTTAAGAGATAATAAGAGTTAAAGTCACTTAACTCTTTTTTTTTTTTTTAAGATTTATTTATTTATTTATTTATACCCCCTTGCTGCTTGTGTTTGCTGTGTTCATTCGCTGTGTGTGTCTTCTCTGTGTCTGCTTATCTCCCCCTTGCTGTGAGGTCCTGCTGCATCAGCCCACCGCGCCGCGGGCCGGCCTGCTCTCACAAGGAGGCGCTTGTTGGGGCCTTCCACATGGTAAACGGGGTCTCTATCGATTGAGCCACACCCGCTTCCGACTTAACTCTTATTAAGTACTGATGCACTCAACCATAAGAGCCAATATTTTTCTCTTTCAGTGTTTAGGAAAACAATTATAATATTTGGAAATATTTTCTTGTTAGTGGTATTCCTCCTATTATTTTTGGGCTCTCCTTTTCTGTCACTATACCAGGGCTTAGCTCAATAACTTTTTGGTGCATAATGGATACTCAGTGTTTTGAATAATTGAATGAATGGCAGGGTCAAAGAGTTTTAGGCTCTAACAGCATATTGTAATTATGTGGCAAAAGTTTTGGAGAAGGATGTTAATTGTTTTATTTGCAGTTTTCTCAGTTATTTTGTATATTTTTCAGATTGCTATATTGGATTATTTAAATTGCTTTGAGATCTTTGGGGAAAGTACAATAGACATGTCACTTGGTGTTATGGTTTACTTCAGGAAAGGGATTTGTTTACTTAGTATGGGTGTTTGCTGTATGTATCTTGTCAGCATTCACGAGCCATAGGCAATTCATAAGTTTCTTGTGCATTAAAAGTTTCTGAAAATCAGTGTAAAAATTCTTGGATGTGTGAGCTGATTCTATATTGTCAGTTTGCTAAGTTAGGTTAATTTTTTGAAGAATTCTTTTTCATGGCAGAAGTGAAAGGCCTAATCTGAGGTTGTGACAATGACTAATTTAATATTTCAGTGGTGCTGCTGCTGCTAATTCTGTTAAGAATAACTAACACATAGTGTTTACTACTTTCCTGGCAGTGTTTTAATCTCTACAACAACCTTGTTGGATAGCTATTAGTATTTCCATTTTAAAGATGAGGAAACTTAAGTGGCACAGCTACCAAGTGAAGAGCTGGGTTCTGGCAGTCTGGTTTCAGGGCTCAGGATCTTAATCATTATGGTGTAATGTTGAACACTTACTATATGCTAGGTTCTTTATATATGTTAGGTTAGTTTTATGACAATCCTGCAAGGTATAGATATTAGCTGCAGTTTTCACAATAGGAAATTGTCTCAGATAGTTTAGGTAACTTGCCCAAGTACTGTACACTCCCAAGTGGGATGTAGAAGGCTGGCATTTGAACTCAAGCCTTGTATAGCTTGTATCCTTTACTAATACTCTATTTCAAAGTACTAGTTTGAGGTTCCATATTTAATATTACTTATTTAGACTATAGAGGGCCTACTTAAAATAGCAAATCTCAAAATTTCTTTCAGCTGCCACACACAATGGATAATGTTCACTTGTCCTGTGCTCTGTGTGTATACAAGGTTACAGTTTCCTGCTCACTACCTGTATCACCCCTTTCTCACTCATGAAATATTCGAATATTCGAATATTCGAATGCAGATGAGTGACATTTATATGTGGGTAATGTATAAAACTTTTTTAAACAAGGAAATCATTCTTAAAATGTTAATTCTTTAAGTATGTGCACTTCTTGTGACACATCTTGATAATGGTATCATGGGTGAGAATGGCTGTTTTCAAAGATTGAGTGATTTTGTTTAAGTAGAAGACCAAATTCAAAGATGTATTTTTCCAGCTCTTTATTTTCAAAAGTTCATGGACAGTGTAGAGGTACTATTATATGCTACACCAAATCCTGTAGTTATTTTCTGTTATGTAAGTAACCCTATTTGTTGTATTATGTATTAAATCCTAGACAGATAGAGATGTTTCTCTGTGTCTATAACACTTCTGCCAGTCATAAATTATGTTCTCAGATAATAAAAATTACAATCAATATTAGTCTAGGTCAAATGTTTTCAGAAAACATTCACCACCAAAAAATTATGACATATTTCAGATATGATTTTTTGGGGGTTATTAATGCTATTTCTCCATTCTTAGTGAAGATAGTAGAGAATTGAATGTGTTAGTTTAAATGAAATCTGAGATTTACTAGGTCTTGAGGTAGACATTTGCAGTTTGTTGACTTGTACTCTTATTGAAAGATTCTGCTCATTGTAAAATTTCACTATTTATGGACAAAAACATTGCATTTAAGTCCTGACAGTGTCTTTGCTCAGTACCTCACAACACTGTTATGAAATTTTTGTATTAATTTAAATGCAACATAATAGGAAAGATAGGATATAGTTTTAGTAAAATAATTCATTTTTGAGTTGAATAATCATTAAAAATACTTTTCTTTTTGAAAATCTGTGCATCTCTTTGACACCTGGCATGATACGTGGTATATATGGATTGCCATTAATGAACCAAGGTACCTAATCTTATTTTGAGGAGTCAGGCTAAAAGTCCATGTTGTGATGCCATCTAAATAAACTAAGACCTGAAGAGTGGACAAGTAGTCAGGCAAAAAAAGGGAGAATGCATGGGCATAGGAAGAGGTGGAGGTACATGCATATGAGAGGTCAAGTACATTTTACAAACTGATACTGGTTCTGTATAGCAGTAATGTAGAATGTAAAGGAGCAGTGAGAAAGATGAAGCTTCAGAGGTAAGCAAGACGCAAGCTGTAAGGCTGGCTTTTGGAGTCATGTTAGGAAGGTTAGTTTAGTTTGATTGAAGGCAGTGGGAAAATCATTATAGGATTGTGTGTATGTGTGTGTGTGTGAGAGAGAGAGAGAGAGAGAGAGAGAGAGAATACTCAAATTTGTCTTTTCGAAAGATTGTTTTAACTTTGGAGAATGGATTGAAAATGGCATAAGATTGAATACAGGGAGGCAAGTTAAAGGGCTGTTGCTAAAGTCCAGGAAAGAATTGGTAGTGACAATGGAAGGATGGTGTTAATTCTGTAAGATTTGATGATTTACTAAATGTGGGCCCCATTGAACCAGGGTACTTTGCCTCTGGTGGGAGGGTATGGGATGACTGTTGACACCCAAAAGGCTAGTTGCCACTTTTTCATGTGACGTTGAGATGAGCCTGGGGCTAAGCCAGATCTGTTCTCAAGTAGCCTTTTTCTTTCTTCCTTTCTTTTTTCTTTTCCAAGTAGCCTTTTTCCTTTGACTTCCCACATTGTTAGTCTTTGGGTTGGAGTTGACCCGCCCCAAAATATCGGGTTGGAGAGTCTTCCACCATTCAGGCATTCGGTTTCCATAGGTGTCCAGTAACAAGCTAATAGGTGCTTTTCACAAGGGATGTGATAGCTGTGTCAGTGAAGCAGAGTCTGAAACTTCAGGGGTCCTCTCCTGGTGGCTGCCTGCCTTTGCCAGAGGCTCCATTCAGCAAAACGGTGAGTCACAGTGGCTTGTAGCACAAAATGATCATTAGAGTAGTGGGACTCCAAAGGCATTAGCACTTTTCTACTTGCAGCGCTTCCTGATTGGAAGAATCAACCCCCCCACCCCTGGGCATTTAAGGAATGGGGAAGTACAAGCATCTAACCCAGTACCTACTATACATTGATACATTAGCATTAGAGGCACAACTAGGGTACATTGAATTGGTCCTGAGAGCTCCACTCAAAAGGTCACATTCATTTCCTTTTCCTACTGTGAACCTTGCCTAAGCAATATTAGCTCAGTCCTGTCCCCTCCCCCCATGGGATCAGATGGTGGCTTGGTGCCTATATTCAAAAGAGCAATAAAAAATTGAGTCCTTCCCTAAAGTTCCCTGGGCAACAGTTATGTATGGCCTTCAGTCCCTCTTATGCATAAGGGAGATTTCAGTCCTGTCCCTAACCATCTTTCTCCTTAAAGCCAGATAAGTTTGGGGGTAGAAGCAGAAGGAGAGTGCAACTCTGTACAAATAATCAAGATTTTGCATTCAATCTACCCAAAGCTATTTCAGTTTTGGGGACTCCTTACCTCATAGCCGTGTTGCCTTTCACCTAGGGCCATGGGGCTTCTTGCCTCATTGCCATGATACATCCCTCTCTCTGCCACTCCAGAGGAAAGTAAACAGCAACCAAGCCGCCATTTGGGCAGCTACTTTAAATTCCATTTCTCACTATTCATCCTCTAAACATTAATTCATTCCCTAGTCATTAACAGATAGGCCAGAGGGGAGCCTTACTCTTACCGTCCCCCATCCACCACTAGGGTCATTCTCAAATCATAGAGTGTCTTCCCATATCCCATAACTCATTCTACAGACCTCTGTCCTGTCTTTGTCAGCATCCCATTCTTATTGCCAAAACTGTCAACCATGAAGGTCTCAGTTTTTTTTTACCCTACTTGCAAGCTAATGAGTTAACCTGCCACATTTTCACGGATGCTGGTAGAAGACACGAGATTCCTGATCAAGAGATGAAGGATAGTTTATTTCTCACAATAATAGCAGTAGCCAGAAATATCAGCATTTGTGCTGGTTTCCTGAGCCTCATTCCCTCAGGGTGATGTGAAGAGGATCAGATGACACCTGTACACACTGGGTTGTGTTGTGGGAGAAGACCCCTGAGTTTAGGGTACCCAAATCTTTTATAATGGGCAATAAGCATGACTGCCTGTTTCTCAGAGAGAGCCACTATTTGTCTTCCAAAACTGTTTACATACAAACATCCTTGAAAAGATAGTACTAAGGGCAGTCAGTACCTCTGCTTGCAACACATGGAAATAAGAGACTTGTGGAGAATTGTTTACCAATATATGTAAATTATATTTCAGTAAATCTGACTTTAAAAAGTGATGATATGTAGTAAGAACTCAGTACTTATTGATGCTGTTCATTTCTTTGTTTTATGGGGCAAAACTGCATGCAAAGACTTTAGTGGAATTTTGATATTAATTTTCTCCAAGGTAAGTTGGTAACTGTAATGACATTTGTTCAAAAAGTGATGAACTTGCCATGTCACCTCAATGGGGAAAGAACAGTCTCTTTAAAAAATGATACTTTTGGATATCCACATGGAAAAGAATGAAATTGGACCCCCACCTCATACCGTATTAAAAAACTAACTCAAAATGGATCAATGACCTAAGTATAAGAGCTAAACCTATAAAATTCTTAGAAGAAAACACAAGGGAAAATCTTGACAATTTTGTATTTGACAATGGATTCTTAGACTTGACACCAAAAACACAGGCAACAAAAGAAAAAATAGATAAATTGATAAATAGATTAAAAACTTTTGTGTATCAAAGGATATCATCAAGATGTCATCCTAAAGAATGGGAGAAAATATTGGAAACTATATATCTGAAAAGCGTTTAATATCCAGACTATACAAAGAATTCCTACAACTCAACAACAAAAAGACAACCCAACTAAAAAATGGTCAAAAGAATTGAATAGACATTTCTCCAAAGAAGATATACACATGGCCAATAAGCTCATGAAGAGATGCTCATCATCACTAGCCGTTACGGACATGCAACTCAAAACCACAATGAGATACCATTTCACACACACTAAAATTGCTGTTAAAAAAAATGGAAAATAACAAATGCTGGAGAGGATGCAGAGAAATAAGAATGTTAGTACATTGTGGTGGGAATGTAAAATGGTGCAGCTGCTGTGGAAAGCAGTTTGTCAGTTCCTCAGATAGTTAAACATAGAATTACCATGTAACCCAGAACTTTCATTTCTAGGTATATACTCAAACTAATTGAAAGCAGGAATTCACGAACAGATATACTGCATCACTGTTCAAAGCAGCATTATTCACAATAGCTAAAAGGTGGAAACATCCCAAGCATCAATAAATAAAATATGGTATACACATATTGGAATATTATTCAGCCATAAAATGAATAAAATGAAGTTCTCATGTATGCTACAACTTGGATGAACCTTGAAAACATTATGCTAAGTGAAGTAAGATGGACACAAAAGGACAAATATTGTATGATCCTACCTATCTGAAATATCTAGAATAAGCAAATTCAGAGACAGAAGTAGATTAAAGGTTACTAGGGCCAGGGCTGTGGGGAGAGAAAGGGAGGGATGGGAAGTTATTGCTTAATGGATACAATTTCTTTTTGGAGAGATTGAAAGTTTTGAAACTAGTTAGTGGTGATGGTAGCATAACATTGTGAATGTACTTAATGCCTCTGAATTGTATACACTTAAAATGGTAAATATGGTTAATTTTATGTTACATATATTTTACTATAACAAAATTAAGAAAAAACTAATGTGTACAGACATCTTTCTATTTGATAGAATCTTATACAGTCTTTAATAAATTACAGGAACATTAAAGTGAAATAAGAGAAACCTTGAATTGCAAGGTGTAAGATTACTTTGATTTTTTTTTATTTTTTATTTTTTATTTTTTATTTTAACCGGGAGGTCCCGGGGATTGAACCCAGGTCCCTCCATATGGGAGACGGACACCCAACCATTTGAGCCACATCCGCCCCCGATTACTTTGATTTTGTTTGTAACAAACGACAGTTCTATACTTAAAATTCTGGTGACTTCTAACAAAATATTATTTAAGTAGAACATTTTTAAGGGAAGCTTCTTTTCCCTTTAGATACTGGGTCAGTATAGATTTGGGGAGGTAAAAGAGAGGGTTGTATAATTAGTGAGGAGGAAGTATAACCTTGCAATTTCTCATATTTATATATATGAGAATATATATATATATATATATTTATATATATATAAATAAAATTTAGGGCTCCAGTTTCTCAATTAGCATTTTATAAAATCACACATACAGTTATTTTGTGAAAAAAGTGTTGTAGAGCACTTGTTTTTTTTAAAGATTTATTTTATTTATTTATTCCACACCCCTTGTTTTTGCGCTCACTGTCTTGCTCTCTCTCTCCATTCGCTGTGTGCTGTCTGGTTCTGCTTGTCTTCTTGTCTTCTCTTTAGGAGGCATCGGGAACCGATCCTGGGACCTGCAGTGTGGGAGAGAGGCACTAAGTCGCTTGAGCCACCTCAACTCCCTGGTTTGTTGTGTCTCTCATTGTCTTTCCTCTTTGTCTCTTTTTGTTGTGCCATCTCGCTGCACAGGCCAGCTTGCTTTCACCAGGAGGCCCTGGGAAATGAACTCGGGACCTGCCATATGGTAGGTGGGAGCCCAATCACTTGAGCCACATCTGCTTCCCTAGAACACTTCTGGAAGCTAACTTGTTGAAGAGTATTTGTTACATTTGTTTTTGCTTTGACTTAAATAGTTAATATGTTGTGGTATTCATACAATACATTTACAAAGTTGTTTTCAAAAGTATGGGAAGTCAACTTCCTTTATTCCCTTCGTTTGGGTTGAAGTGTACATGAGTTTAGAGACTTGGGAATGTAAAACAATCTAGCTGTAGTGGAATTAGTTCTAAATTGATATTTAGAATCAAGGACTAGAGCCTTTTGGAAATAGTCTGATAATTCGGACGTCCTTTATTAAAATGTGAATATGGTTAAAGTAAACTAAAGCTTTTCCATTTTATTTATAGAACAGTATGTTGGCCCAGGAGTCAAAATATATAGCCTGGGGTTGGTAACCCTTTGAAATGGGTGTGCCAGAGTTCCATTATGTGTGATAGTGACAACTGGCCAGTGTTCTGCCTTTGGTATGTGGCACTGACCCCTTTTTAGTAGTTTAAGCATACGAATTGTTTCTTTTAAGAAGTTTAGCTTATTTTCAATGTTCTTTCTTTGTAAGCAACTTGTCTGTATAGTGTGTTGTTTTATTAAAATTCATATTTAATTTTTGTTTTGTGGGGTTTTTTTTTGGTGTTTTTTTGTTTGTTTGTTTGTTTGTTTTTTTAGGTGGCACCGGGCATTGAACCTCGTACATGAGAATCAGGCACTCAACCAACTGTACTACACCCACTCCTCATATATTTAATTTTTTAACCATTCCGAGTTGTTTGCCTTGTTTAGGTAGATAGTCTGTGCATTTAAATATTTTAAAAAATAAACACTTTAAAATTCTTCTTTGTTGAAGTCCACAAGCAAAACTTTTTGTGAAGTTCTTTCACTGCCTGCATTCTCCTCAGATCCCTTCTAGAACTTGATTTGGGTCTCACAAAAAAGAGATGAATAAACAGTTTTTTTAAAAAGTCTAACTGGTTTAGGTATTGTTGGAAACTGTCCTCAACTTGTAAAGTAGGGTTAAACAGGTGCCAGGCAGGATTTTTCCCCCTTTGTAAGGTTACATTAACATCAAGTCTTAAACCTCTATTTCATTAGACCTAATCTTCATTTTTTTGCCTCACAGGAAGTTTCTTTGTAATAATTTCCCTCTTGCTTATGGTCCCAATCTGATAACTCCATGAAGAAAATTTGCCACTGTGTTTACACTGGTTAATGTTTTTTCTTTATTAGTTTTTTTTTAATATGGAGGGAGGGAGACTTCAAGGAGCTATTCACTATTTGCCTTCAAGCTCCTTTTGTTTAGATGTGGCCTTGCTGGATTTCTATCCAGAGAGGTCTGTAGCAGACTTTTGCTATTTCTGCTTTCTACCCTGCCCCCCCCATCTCTGCTATAGTAATATACATATATATAATAGCCATAGATATGTGTGTTGTGTATTTCTGTTTCTATATAGCTGTATTCTTTTTATAATCTTGTATAGCTAGAGGACATAATTAACAGGAAAAAATAGGTGACTATTTTATCTTTCTTGGTAAAGATGGGCTAGCAGCTAATCAGGTAAAAAAGATGTGCTAGCAGCTAATCAGGTAAAAAAGATGTGCTCATGACTCTTAAGTTTAAAAGTACTCTATTGAAAAGTAGAAAGTAAAAATCAATGCTAATCCTGATAATAGAAGATAAGTAATATGTTTGCTATTTTGATATGACATTTTAATGTTTATTTTCTTTTTATTCAGTTTTGTTATATTGGTGATTTGGGGCTTTGACATCTAAACATAATCATATGCTATCTCTTTTTTTAAACATTTTTTTTTTTTTTT
>JAQZBX010007265.1:0-15474 GCA_029593785.1 Cabassous unicinctus | reverse complement strand
ATCTTGCATCCATCATGATAATCCAGTTTTAAAACATTTCTATCAACCCAATAAAATCCCTTGTACCCTACTACAGTTAATCGTTATTCCTACCCCCAGCCCCAGACCACCACTAACCCCAGACCACCACTAATCTTCTTTCTGTCTGTATATATTTTCCCTTTCTCTTCATTTCTTATAAAGGGAATCATGCAATATGTGGTCTTTTGTGTCTTGTTTCACTCAGCATAATGATTTTGAGGTATCAATAATTTGTCCCTTTTTATTGTTGAGTAGTATTCCATTGTATGGATAATATCACATTTTGTTTATCCATTCACCATTTAATGGACATTTGGGTGGTTTCTACTTTTTGGCCATTAGGAATAGGCAGCTATGAACATTTGCATACAAGTCTTTCTGTGGACATGTTTTCATTTCTTTTGGGTAGATACTGAGGACTATACTTGCTGGGTCATATAGTACATTTATATTTAGTTTTTTAAGAAACTGCCAAATTGGGAAGCAGATGTGGCTCAAGTGATTGGGCTTCCACCTACCACATGGGAGGTCCCGGGTTCAGTTCCTGATGCCTCTTGGAAAAGGTGAGCTGGCATGGCAGCCAGGTGCAGCAAGCTGACAGAACAACATGACGCAACAAAAGAGAGACAAAAGAGGAAAGAAAATGAGAGACACAGCAAACCAGGGAGCTGAAGTGCTTGAGTGCCTCTCTTCCACATGGGAGGTCCCGGGTTTGGTTCCAGTACCTCCTGAAGAGAAGACGAGCAGACACAGAGAGCACACAGCAAATGGACGCAGCAGACAGCGACCACAAACAGTGGGGGTGTGTGTGTGTGTAATAAATAAAATAAATCTTAAAAAAAAACAAAACAAAAAAAAACCCGCCACACTGTTATCCAATGTGTCTGTGCCATTTTGCATTTCCACCAGCAGTGATGAGATTTTTCCAAATCCTTGCAACAGTTGTCATTGTCTACTTGGTAATAGCCATCCTAGTGGGTATGAAGTGATAGAGCATTGTGGTTTCAATTTGTATTTCCCTATGACTAAGTTGGGTATCTTTTCAAATCATTCCCATGTCTTCTTGGGTGAAATGTCCTTTCAGCTCTTTTGTCCATTGTTATTGGGTTGTTTGTCATCTTATTGAGTTGTAAGAGTTCTTTACATATTCTGGATACAAGTCCTTTATCAGATAATATGGTTTGCAAATATTTTGTCCCAGTCTATGGTTTATTTTTTCATTTTCTTAATGGTGTCTTTTTTAAAAAAATTGTGGTAACATATATATACCATAAAATTTGCCATTTTAACCATTTTTAAGTGTACATACAGTTCAGAGGCATTAATTACAATAACAGTGTTGTGCTACCATCACCCTCCACTACCCATACTTACGACCAAAAACAGAAACTATATCCATTAAGCAACAACTACTCATCTCTCCTCTCCTAACCCCTCATACTCGCTAATCTACTCTCTGTCTCTATGAATTTACTTATTCTAGAGATATTTTATATAGGTGGAGTAATACAGTATTTGATCCCTTATGTCTGGCTTACTTCACTTACAATAATTTTTTAAGGTTAATCCACATTGTAGCATTTATCAGAACTTCATTTTTATGGCCGAATAATGTTCCTCAGTATGTATATACCACACTTTATTTATCCATTCATCTGTTGGTGAACACTTGGGTTATTTTTCCCTTTTGGCTATTGTGAATAATGCTGCTATGAACATTGATGTGCAAGTATCTGTGAGTCCTGGCTTTTAATTCTTTTGGGTGTATACCTAGAAGTGGGACTGCAGATCACATGGTAATTCTAAATTTAACTTTTTGAGGAACTGCCAAATTCTTTTCCATAGCAGCTGTACCATTTTATATTCCCACCAACAATAAACTAGTGTTCCTATTTCTCCACATTCTTTCCAACACTTATTTTACTTTTTTTTTTTTTTTAAACAGTAGCCATCCTAGTGGTTCTGAAGTGGTATTGATTTGCATTTCTCTAATGGCTAATGATGTTGAACATCTCTTCATGTGCTTAGTGGCCTTTTATATATCTTCTTTGGAGAAATATCTATTTATTTCTTTTGTCTATTTTTAAATTGAGTTGAGTTGTTTTTCTTTGAATTATCAAGTTGTAAATGTTCTTTATGCATTCTATACTTATCCAGATTTATGATTTGCAACTATTTTCTCTCATTCTGTGGGCTTTCTTTTCCCTTTTCTTGATAATGGCCTTTTATGCACAAGAGTTTTTGTTTTGATGGAGTTTGATTTATTTGGTTTTTTTTTCTTTTGTTGACTAAAGAATCCATTGTCAAATACAAGATTGCAAAAATTTCCTCTTTTATCTTCTAAGAGTTTTATAGTGTTAGCTCTTATATAGGTCATTGGTCCATTTTGAGTTACTTTTTGTATATGGTGTGAGGTGGGGGACCAATTTCATTCTCTTGCAGGTGGATTTCTTTTGCATATGAATAGCACCATTTTTTTGAGGAGACCAGTGGTTTCCCATGAAGTGGACTTGGAACCCCTGTTGAATATCAAGTGGCCATAGATGTATGCTTAATGGAATCTTTTGAGGCACAAAAGTTTTGAATTTTGGTGGAGTCTAATTTATCTTTTTTTTTTTTTTTTAATTAATTAAGGATTGTGCTTTTGATGTTGTATCTAAGAAATCTTTACCTAACCCAACATTGTAAAGATTACTCCTATGTTTACTTCTAAAAGTGCTATAGTTTTATTTTTTTAGCTCCTATATTTAGGTATGATCTATTTTGAGGTAATTTTTGTGGATGGTGTGAGTGAGGTTAAATTTCTAAGTTCATCCTTTTGCATTTGGCTGTCCAATTGTCTCAGCACCATTTAATGAAAATATCATCCTTTCTCCTTTGAATTCCTTGGCACATTTTTTGAAGATCAATATAAATATAATAAATATAATAAATATAATATTTATATAAATATAAAGGTTATTTCTGATCTCTTTAATTCTGTTTCATTGGTCTATATATCTGTCCTTATGCAAGTACCACCTTGTTTTGTTTACTGTAGCTTTTCATACTCTAGTTTAATGATGACAATAGCTTTCTTCTTTTTTGGTAAAATACGTGTTCATATTTATAGAAAATTACAGCAACATAGACAAGTACAGAGAAGAAAGCAAAAGTTACTGTCAGGGTCGTCACTGTTTTGGTGAACATCTTTCCAGACATCACCACACACGCCCTTCCAAATCATGCATAAAGACATATCAGTATTTTCTCACACACGTTGTTCTCATGTACTCTTTGAGTGAACCCATTTTTGTCAGTTTTAAGAGAGAGGTGATTATTTTTCTTTTTTCAAGCCTTTTTGTGGTTCCTTGAGTTTTTACAGTCACCATCTTTAGAGACTACAGCCTCTTTGAGCTAAGAATTATGAATACATTTTTCTCGGTAGCATATTTAAATGTTTACTTCTCAATCTGCTGAAAGTTGATTTTAAAACAAATTTTTTTACGTGTGCTCTATGAATGATAATAGATCATGTGTGATACTTTAACAAAACTAATCCCCAAATCCCGTTTTAAACATTTATAGTTTTCGTAAATTTGTTCTTAAGTGTAGATTACCTTTTTGGCATTTCGTGATGGTGAGAATGGAGTAAGTAAATATGTGTGTGTGGTGACAGGGCGTTTTATATGCATATGAGGGCTGATCCCTGCTTTCAGCTTATTAATTTTACCATGGTTGCTGTTTTGCACTTTGTGAATTCAACCTTTTGACCCTTGATGAAGCATTATCCTGAGATACTTTCATTAGCCATCATGAAACTGTGACTGAACTCTGAAATTCTTTTTGCCTGCCAGGGTAGGTTAAATTCCATTATCAGGAATTCTCCTGACATTCATATTTTTCTTGTGCCATGATTTTGTGTGATCAATACATGCTTTAAAATCACATTTAGATGTATAATAGCTGCAGGAAACCTTAAAGATTGTGCTTAATTTTAAAAAGATTGAAGTTTACTCTTTTGGTAATGGGGAGCCATGAAAGGTTTTGGGGTTGGGAAATGACATAATGAGGCAAGTTTCAGAAAAACCATCTTCACATTAGTTTAGTGGAAATTTGGTGCTTGAAAAGGCATGCCTTAGGTATCAGTTAAATTGACTTTCCTGGAAAACTGGATTGCTTAATTATGTTATATAAATGAGGTGTTTTATACTAGGTTTAAAAATTAAAACTTGAAATAAGGAACTCTCAGTTGACAAATGTACTCTTTACGCAAAGGAAAGCAGTACATTAAAGTTACACACAGTTAACAGTGGCTATCTGTGAGTGATGGGTTTATGCATTTTTACTTCTTTCCTGTTTTTTAATATGGAAAATTTAGTAAATGTCAAATATATTATGTAATAAGATGTTAAAATGTAACTGCTTTATTTTGAGTTTCGCCCTAAGCCAGTTGATACACATTGCAAAGTGAGTTTCAAGACCACCTTGCAGTGTAATACGGGGGCTTTTTCGGGACTTGGGAATTGTCCTGAATAACATTGCAATGGCAGATATAGACCATTTTATATCTTCCCATAACCTGCAGTATTGTGTGGGAGAGAGTGTAAACTACAATGTGAACTATGGTCCATGCTCAGTGGCAATACCCCAGGATGCATTTATCAATTGCAATGAACGTGCCACATTAATGAAGGATGTTGTTTATGTGGGAGGGTGTGGGGAGTGGGACATATGGGAATCCCTATATTTTTTATGACATTTATGTAATCTAAGTATCTTTTAAAAAATAATTATATTAAAAATAAATAAATAAATAAAAGAACACCTTTCAGGTCTTGTAAAAGAAAGAGCCAGAAAGTGGGTCTTGTGACTTTTAACACTCCATCTGGTGGAGTAAAAAGAGTCAGGACGTTGGGGAAGAGTTCTGGTGTGCTGAGGCTCTCCTAGCCTTCCCTCTCCACATACATACCTTGTGGGAGAGATGGGGAGAGCTCCCTCCTCAAGTAAAGATAAAGGGGCTTTCTGGTGATCACTGAGAGCTAAATATGTAACTCCTACAATTTGGGGGACATGGTGGATTGATGTCTGTCTAACTTGTTCCTGGAAAGTATAAAGGGTGGAAGAGGGGGTCATATGTTCTGGCAGCACAGCAAAGCGAGGTTACTGTGGGGGTGGGGACCAGTCCTCCCAGAATTTCATGAAGGCCGCTAGTGAGAGAAAGCCCCAGGGAATAGGATGATATGGAGTAGAGTTAAATGGCTAGATTCCCAGAGAAGATGCATTCTTCTCTGCTTTGAGGGCACTGCACTTAGACATCCCCTGGGCTGGGGTCGGTGAGAGCTTTCAAGAAACCCCTGAAAGCAGTCCATGACAGACACTAGCTTTAAACATTTTTTGAGCCAAGAGAGTGCCTATGCCATCTAATGACACTTACCTGCCCCAACCAGTTTGGAAGTTGGAAGGGAGAGAAAGTAATAAAAGCACAGCCCTCTTGTACTGCATAGGGCTGGTCCACAGCAGGCAGAGCTGGGAAAGGAGAGAATCTGTAGCCCTGAACTAAAAATTTCAGTGATTATACTAAACTGAATCTATCAGTTTCTAAACTAAGATAGTTTTTATGACCTGAAAGTGAAAAAGGCATGGGCTTGCCTAAATAAAAGTTCAGGGGCATTAACTATCTCTACAGAATAACTTTAAATGGACAGTGGTGGACAAAAAGTTTCTTTCTGGTTATATCCTACAGGTCCTGCTTGTCCCAGGTAATGGTTACAGTTATTTTTCTAATAAAAATATCAATGAAAATGAATTTTTATAAGAAGACTGTGGTCTTTGAGGAATTTTGTTGTGAATAAAATTATAATGACCTTGGGGACCAGGCAGAACTATGCTTGTGTCAAATCAACCCCTTTTTTTCACTGACATAAGGTAAGTGAGGCAATTTTTGAGGTTTTTACTTAACTACTTCTTATAAAAAAGGGTAACAACACCTGTTTTGCAGCATTTTATGATAAAATTATAGTCTGTAGCAAATTGCATGGTACGTAATAGGCATTCACAAATATTAGTACCCTCTTCCCTCCTTTAAAAGAAAATAGTTCCTGTGAAATTTTAAATATATTTTTACTCCTCTTATATGTATGTTTTGCTTCCTCAAAATACATTCCTTGAAAATACAAATGTAGGTAAGGGATTTAGTATAACTACAGGACACCATCAAGGTCTGTGTGTGTGTGTGTATGTGTGTGTAATAGTATAGCATTTTTCAAATCGCTAAAAATTCCACTTTTGATTTGAAATGTGAAAGATCTTCAGAAAGAATGAAAAGCGCTTTTACTTATGTGTCTCTGTGTAAGTTTTAATGAGGAGGCATATGAATTGGGGGCCCAAAGAAAAGGTAGGTCCCTCTGGAGAATCTTTTCGTTACTGTTCTTGGTTGGAACAATTTGGAATACATAGAACAAAATAAAGCATCTTATGACAGAGAGAACACTTTGTAAAAACCAGTGTCATTCTAGGTATTGTTAATTTCTCACAACATGCTTCATCATTCTGTCTTTCTGGAAAGTTTTTTAGTTCTTTATTTCACTGTTTAAAAAATGATCTTGGCATTTTGTTATCTTTTCTTTCTGGATGTTCTCATACTTATTTTGTAATATTTTATTTGATGTTCAAATTTGATACTTTGAAACTTAAAATTTTTCTGTTTAATTATCTAGGTACCTCTTTACGTGTCTCAAAAACTGATTTAATTCTGGATATCTTTATTGTTTATACTCTGTATGTCAGAATTACATTTGTAACATAGTTAAGTTTTGCATATTTGTAGGAATAACTTTATATTGGGAAGATTATTGATAGCTTTCCTATGAGATCAGAGTATGCATTATAGTTCAATCAAGGGTTCTTAGTTCCAAGTAGCAAAAACTGCCTGGGTAACTTGTACAGAAAAGGAATTTATTGGGATGATGGTGGGTAAAGCTTACAGAATTGGTGTGAAGACTAGGGAACCAGGTTCAAAAAATGAGCAGATACCAACGCAGGCCGAGCAGCAGGAAAATACAGCCCAGATTAAGTTGCAGTAACAATCTGGTTAGGACGCTGCAGCCACTGGTCTCTTATTGCTGCCACTGTGAGTAATTTCTCAAGTAATCTTGGTCTCAGTAGCATTCTCTCAAGATACAAAGTCTTGGGAGTGTAGTTGTAGCATTTCTGGTCCGACCTCTTCCCTGAATCCCAAATTTGTACTTCCATGGTTTCCTCAGCATCTGCAATCAGATGGCTCAGAGGCATCTCAGACCTAACATGTCCCAAACTGAACTCCTGTTATTTTTCTGATCCTCATACCTGCTCTTTCCTGTCCAGTCCGTTTTTCTTAGAGGTTGCTCATTAATCTGGATTTGTCTGTTTTATGTTTCCCAATAAATACATTCAGGTTAAACATATTTGAGAAGAATATTACAGAAAATAATATTGGGTACATCCTTTGGTAATCATATCAGAAGGTATATAATGTGTTTGCTCCATTTTTGGTGATATTTAGTTAGATCCCTCAATTAAGGTGGTGTCTGCCAGATCTCTCCATTGTAAAAGATACATTTCCCTTTTTAATCAATAAAGAATCTGTAGAGCAGTACTTTCAGAACATCTGGTTTTCCCAAACTTTGCATCCAATTGTGGGCATAGGAGAGGGCAGGCACTCTAGCTGTCAGTGCATATGATTAATAGGTATCAGCCACCATCAAGAAATTATCAGACCAAAAACTTCAGTGTTAGTTTCAGTTTTTAATACAATGGAGTAAGGATAAATAAATGATCCATTATTATAAACCTCAAATCCTGAACAGAAACTGATTTAGTTAACATTAACAATCACTCCCTAATCTGGAATACAGAGGTAACAGTTGATGGCTATCTACAGTTTATTTAAAAAAACAATAACATATGACTTAGTCTAAGAAAAAGGTACATTAGGAAGGAGGCCCACAGTACTTGCTAAAAGAAATAGTGATGCTCTGTTTACATCAGCCTATATCATCAACACTTTTCTCTCTTCATAGTTACAGTACTACTTTGTATTCTGATGTTCTAAAGAAACATTATCCTTTAAAATGTTTTCCCTCTTAATTTAGGGAAGAAGGGTCTACTTGCTAAGTAACTGAATATTTGTCTAGCTATAAGAAATCTGTCTCTTGATAGAATGAATACCTAGAGACTTTGAAATAGTAAGCTAAAAGTTGAAATGCAGAATATATAGGTGCTGCTACATTTGGCGGAGATCAAATGAAAAGGGAAAGGAGGGAATTAAAAGATGTACAGATTTTTATAAGGTATTAGTGAATGAGCAGAGAAACTTGAGGTAAAACAGCATGGATATTATGGATTACTGATACCAGAATTTAGTTTAAAGTCATATCTTGTTTACTTTATCTTTTCCAGTCTCTCAAATAGGAAACAATTACCAATGATAGAAAGAGTATGTGTGGCATGGTAGTCAAGGTATAGCCATGACATACTCAGTTTATCCATTTATATGTTAAAACCATTTAAACTAATGTTTTAAGTCTGGGATATAAAGATAACACAATACTAGTTCGTGCCTACACAGTTTGGAGAAGTTTTAATTTGCTTTCTATTCTTGTGTATTCTAATATTTTGTGAATAAAAGTACTCAGATACACTGTTATGAGCATGTTGCACAAAACACGTATATGCACTTTGACAGTGATTTCAGGAAATGACAATCCCTTCTTACTATATTAAAACAATATATAGTAAGGCAATATACATATGTATGCAAAAATCTGGAAGCGTTGAATGTTTTCCACTTAATTATCTGCAAAACCTCTAAAAGCTTGGAAAAGTTCCATTAAAGAATTTTCAACTCAGTATAATAATAATAATTTTTAAAAAACCAAAAACAAAAAAAGAATTACCAGCTCTTTTGAGAAATTAAATCAGTCTATATGATGTGATGCTGTTGTAATTGTCCATTGATTCTTTATATGTTGAAACTATTAGACTTTACGTGGCTACTGGTGGACACTATATTCAAAGGAAAAGAACCTGTAAGACGTGTGAGGTAGTTGTTTAAAAGACGAGAGGATAAACACAGGGAAAAAAAAAACAAAAAAGAACACACACATTTTTGTTCTATAAGTTTAGCATGTTGGACTGTGTGTTTTAAAGATAAAGCTTTAACACATAAATATATATTCTTTGATCATTAAAGAGTAATTTTTAGAATACACACTGTAGTACAAGTCCTGTTTTGAGAGTGTTTCCCCCTTCATCATTTGGTCTGTAAGTTCAGGCTTGAATAGTGAAAATTGACCATCACCTAAGCTCTGAAACAAGTGGAAATAAGAAGGAGGGCCAACAGATCGAGCTTCAAATTTGTACAGCAAATGGGGTAATAATTGTTGAAGAAATTAGCATGTTTTTGGATTTAGTGGGGTTGAAAAATCTTATCCATTCTTTTGAACTCTTGATGATGTCACTTCCTCAGTCTCAGTTTAACAAAGCCTTTTTCTTACAGACATGAGTCCATTATGTGTCCCTTTGTTGACAATCTAAAATCAGATGGATAACATTTAAAATGCCTCTTTAGGAGGAAAGAATATTCTGCTTTTCCAGTTTAGTGGATATGCCAATAGAAATCCAAAAAAATATATATGTATTTTACTTAATTTAAAGTGTATGAAAGATGTCTTTAAAAGTTGTTAGTGGTGAGGTTAGGTTGTTTTTTGAACATACAAGGCAAACTCAAATGCCATCGCTTTTCTAGCTTTCTGAGACACTCTCCTCTAGACATAATCAAATTATTCCCACATCTCTTTTCCCTTAACAGTTTATTCCCAACACTATTGTAGCATTTTATTTAATTATACTGTGTTGTAGTTATTTGTTTACATGTCATTGCCTGACAGACGAGGAGCTTCATGAGGGCAGACCCCTGTCTTCTTTCTTAGTGTTTTTCCTCAGTATCTTGCATATAACTTATAACCTACTAAAGGTCCTCCACTGATCTTTGTTGAGTTGTGATTAGGAAGCAATTCATTACATTTTTTTTTAGATTGATAGACATTTTTATTTTATTTTATTTTATTTTTTGTCTTTTCATTTTTTTTTTATTTTTTAAAAGATAACCTAGATTACATAAATGTTACAGAGAATATATAGGGGATTCCCATATACCCTGCTCCCCACACCTCCCACATTTTCCCACATTAGCAACATCTTTCATTAGTGTGGTACATTCATTGCAATTGATGAACACATTTTGGAACATTGCCACTAAGCATGGATTATAGTTTACATTGTAGTTTACACTCTCTCCCACTCAATTCTGTAGGTTATGGCAAGATATATATTTATTTATTTTTAACATGCTTTTTTTTAAATTAGAGAAGTTCTAGGTACACAGGAAAATCATGAAGAAAATACAAAGTTCCTATATACTCCTCTCGCACATGCAGTTTTCCTTTTTAACACATTGCATTAATGTGGTACCTTTGTTACAATTGATGAAACACTATTATAATTATACTACTAACTGTAGTCCATAGTTTACATTAGGGTTCACTTTGTGTTGTACAAATCTCTGGTTTTTAAAATTTTTTATTCTGGTAAAGTATACACAAGCTAAATTTTCTTCTTTTAACCATATTCAAATATACAATTCAGTGGTATTAATTGCATTCACAATGTTGTGCTACCATCATCACCATCCATTACCAAAACTCTTCCATCAACCCAAGGAGAAACTCTTTATCAATTAAGCATTAACTCCCCATTTCCTACCCACATCATGGCTCCTGGTAGCCTGTATTCTAGTTTCTGACTATGAATTTGCATATTCTAATTATTTCATATCAGTGAGATCATACAATATTTGTTCTTTTGTATCTGGCTTATTTTACTCAACGTGATGTCTTCAAGGTCCATCCATCTTATAGCATATATCATAACTTCCTTTTTACAGTTGAATAATATTCCACTCTTATGTATATACTAGATTTTGCTTATCTGTTCATCTGTTGAAGGACACTTGGGTTGTTTCCACCTTTTAGTTATTGTGAATAATGCCACTGTGAACATCAGTGTGCAAATATCTGTTCCAGTCTCTGCTTTCATTTCCTTTTGGGTATATACCTAGAAGTGGGATTGCCTGGTCATATGATAATTCAATATTTAACTTTGTGAGGAATCACCAAACTGTTTTCCACAGCAGCTTTACCATTATACATTCCCACCAACAGTGAACCAGTGTTCCTATTTCTCCACATTCTCTCTAAATCTTATTTTCTGTTTTTTGTGTGTGTGGGGTATGTGTGTTTAACAATAGCCATTCTAGTGGCTGTGAATGCTATCTCATGGTTTTGATTTGCTTTTCCCTAATTGCTAGTTATATTGAGCTGCTTTTCATGTGCTTATTGGCTGTTTGGATATTTTCTTGGAGAAAAGTCTATTCAAGTCTTTTGTTGATATTTTTTAATTGGGTTATCTTTTTTTTTTGAGTTGTAGGATATCTTTATATATTCTGGATATTTTACCCCTATCAGATTTATGTGGTTTCTAAATATTTTCTCCCATTGTTGTCTTTTTACTTTTATGATGAAGTCCTTTCCTGCATGCAACTTTTTAATTTTGATGAAGTCTGTTTATCAATTTTTTTCTTTTCTTATGCTTTTGGTGTGAATTTTAAGAAACCATTGTCTAACACATGGTCTTGAAAATGCTTCCTTATGATTTCTTCTATGAGTATTATAGTTTTGACTCTTAAATTTAAGTCTGTGATCCATTTTGAGTGAAATTTTTTATATGATGTGAGGGTAGGGGTCCAGTTTCATTCTTTTGTATATGAATATCCAGTTTTCCCAGTACCATTTGTTGAAGAGATTATTCTTTCCCCATTTAGTGGATTTGGCACCTTTGTCAAAAATCAATTGACCATAAATGTGAAGGTTATTTCAGAATCCTCAATTTAATTTCATTGATATGTAAGTCTGTCCTTGTGCCAGTACCATGCTGTTTTAAATTGGGAAGTGTGAATATTCCAACTTTCTTGTTCTTTTTCAAGATAGTTTTGACTATGCGGGTCCCCATACCCTTCCATATAAATTTGATAATTGGCTTTTCCATTTCTGCAAAGAAAGCATTGGAATTTTGTTTGGGATTGCGTTGAACTCTGTAAATTGCTTTGGCTAGAATTGACATCTTAATAATATTTAGTCTTCCGTTCCATGAACAGGGAAATACCTTCCATCTGTTTAGGTTTTCTTTGATATCTTTTAGCAATATTTTGTAGTTTTCCATGGATAAGTCCTTGATACATCCTTGATTAGATCATTTGGATCTTATAGCTATATGAAATGGAATTTTTAAAATTGATTTCCTCTTCAGATTGTTCAACTAGTGTACAGAAACACTGCTGATTTTTGTGTGTTGATCTTGTACCTTGCATTTTGCTGAATTTGTGTATTGGCTCTAGTAGTGTTTGAGGGTGTTTTTTGGGTGTGGATTTTTTTCAGGATTTTCTATATATAGATCATGTCATTTGCAAATAGGTAAAGTTTTACTTCTTCCTTTCCAATTCAGATACCTTTTATTTCTTTTTCTTGCCTAATTTCTGTAGCTAGAACTTGTGGCGGTGTTGATAATAGTGATGCCAGTGGCATCCTTGTCTTGTTCCTGATCTCAGGTGGAAAGCTTTCAGCCTTTCACCATTGAGTATGATGTTAGCTGTGGACTTTTCATATATGCCTTTATCATGTTGAGGAAATTCCCTTCTCTTCCTAGTTTACAGAGTGATTTTAATCAAGAATGAGTGCTAGATTATGTCAAATGCCTTTTCTGCATCAATTGAAATGATCATGTGATTCATTTTCTTCCTTCTATTAATGTGAAAGGCTCTGCTGAAAGTGGAATTAGCTTTAAACTGAACTTTCATGGATAAGGGCATTTGGAAGGAAGGAAGGAATGTCTTTCTAGGGAAAAGAAACATTTCAGAATTGGAATGGGTTTTAGTATACTGTAATACAACTATACCCTTTGCATTCTGTACCTGAACCAAAAAACCGATGCCCAGTGGCCAATCACTGATAAACTTTGAGAGAAGTGGTATGATTGTCACCAATAATGATGTAAAAGATTGGATTTCCAGTATATTTTATTTCTCATCCCATTTTAAAGAGACAAAAACCAGACATTTTAGAAAATATGTATTAATGGATATGGTTTGTATCATAATGTTATATTTATAGATTATGTATTATGAGTTAGGGACTGCTTTAAGTTCTAAAAATATATTCATTTATTTAATCTTCCTATACCCCAGTGAGGTAGTGTATTAGGGTTCTCTAGGGAAACAGAACCTACAGGAGATATCTGTAAATAGTATGAGATTTTATAAAATTGTCTCATGCCACCATAGGGGATGCACAAGTCCAAATTCCACAGGGCAGGCTTCAAGCCAGGGACTCCAGTGAAGGTCCTTGATGAAGGTCCTCAGGAGATGCTGGCATCTGAAGTAGAGATGGGAATTCTCTCTCTGACTGCTGAAATCACTTCTTTTAAGGCCTTCAACTGATTGGATGAGACATCGCTCATTACTGACGGCACTCTCAGTTGATTGTAGATGTAATCAGCCATATATGCAACCAATTCACTGATGATTAAAGGCCATGAAATGTCCTTGTATTTCAGTTATCCCAGTGCTTGCTTGACCAAACATCTGGGCACCATTACCTGGCCAAGTTGACATATTAGCTGAGCCATCACAAGTAGGTATTACTATTATTCCCACTCTATAGATGAGCAAACAAAGGCAGAAAGCGATTAATTTGTTCAAGGCAGAGCCAGACAGCCTGTCTCTAGAGCACATAATTTATTTATAGTCATGCTGCTCACGGACCAGCATTAATTTATAAATTGTTGCCAGGCTGCAAAGAACTATGACTTTCAAGTCTTTTAAAAATTTCATATTTTCTAGTATTCTGATTTTCTTTTTCTAGTAATCTTTACAAAAGTATTTGACCATTGCAGATGGGAAATTTAAAACAAAACAATTGTCCTTCACCACGGATATCTTGAAGAAGTTCAGTAGGCTATGCAGGACATACTCTTCAGTACTCCAACTATGACCCATATTCTCAAAGAATAAGCCCTGGTCTTACATAGAAAGATTAGCTAATGAATGCACACACACATATATTTATTGTTTCCATCAAGAATTTGATTCTTTGACAAACTTCTCGTTCTGATTATGATAGATAAGAGGGCTTTTACTGTAACATCTCAGGAAAAAAGAGTGCTTATCTCAAAAAGTTCTGCTATATTGAGGCATCATTTTGAAAGTGCAGCAGATCCCCTAAAGGCAAAGTATTAAATTTTTAACTACTACTTTAAAGTGCTTCATCAGTTCATCCTGTTGATCATCATATAAAATTGTTTAAAAAGAAAAACTTGGCAAATCAATAAAATCCAAGCCTTTGCTTTCATTTGAATACACTTTCTCTGTTCCCAATCCTCATTTCCACTCCCTGCTTTGGCCTGAAGTGTGGTCTAATCTTTCCTGCTAGCCTTTGAATGCTTACTCCTTTTGCATTAGGAAATTTTGGTATCTAATATTTGATACCTAAAAATACATGAAACATATATAAGTTATGAAGCATTAATAAACATGAATGTCCATGAACTCACCACTGATTTAAGAACTAGGGCATTACCAGTATCTTCTTTTTTTTGGTAGTTTAATGTATTTTATTTATTTTTTAAAAAGATTTATATTTTATTCAATTTTAATTTTGTGTTTATCAGTTTTATAGCTTAAAAAAATTACCTATGTATATATACCTAAATAATTATTTTTTAGTTTTGCTGGTGTTTGAGTCTCTTCTGAGGCTTTTCATCAATTTGTCATTGTTTTTAAGATTCATCCTTCTCTTGCAGATAGCTTTAGCTCATCTTCACTGCTCTATAAATTCAGTGAATAAGCTACAATTTATTCTTTTTCTTATCAATGAACATTTGGGTTTTTCCCAGTGTTTTTTTTCCTGCCGTTCATGTACAAGAATTTCTCTGGGTATATACCTGAGAGTGGAATTGTTAGATTATGGAGTATGCAGTGTACAACTTTGTAAGATAATGGGGAATATTTTCCAAAGTGATTTTAACAGTTTATAATCCCAAATGTTGGTATCTAAGAGTACAATCTTTTGTGTGTAAAATGACACTTCATATGATTTTAGCTGATTAATAACACAGTTGAGCATTTTTTCCATGTTTATTTGTCATTTATATTTCTTTTGTGTGAAATACCTTTTTATGACTGTGGTCCATTTTCCATCAAGTTCTTACTGAGTTTAGCAGTTCTTTGTATATTGTATTCTAATCCTTTTTCTTGCCAATATCTTCTTATAATTAGTAGTTTTTATATTCAGTTTCTTTAAACTGCCTTGAACATAAGTTTTT